>CAJNOL010002641.1:0-34498 GCA_905250125.1 Rotaria sordida | reverse complement strand
CTGTACTCTTACTTTATAAGATAGAGACAAAGAAATCTTCATCGTTCGTTATAGAAGAAAGTTAGATATTTCTTTATCTCTAGTATTTGTGTTAAAAACTAATGCAGATAAAATATTACTTGTAACTCTCGTATTGATTGTTCTCTCATATTTTCAATATGTAGTATTGTATTTTGTGTTATTAATTTTATATAAAAAATAAAATGGACATAGTGCAACGATAATGAACAGAATGTAGGCCTATGAGTATTTTACATAAGCGACTAGAGTACTCAAAAACTATACAGGAGTACTCGTGAAACACTCATTATTTTAAGGCAAGTACTCGATGGTCGTACTCAGATTCTAGCGCAAGTACTCAATAGTCGTACTCGGATACTCAAATTCTAGCACGAGTACTACTGGTGAGTACTCAAAAGCCTTGAGTACTCATGAGTTCTCGCGGCATTTTCTAGCGTGAGTACTTTTTGAGTACTCTCTTGATGAGTACCTTCACTAGGGAGTGAACATTAAAATAATAGCAAATGCCAATTGTGCTTGCATTATTTGGTATTTTGTCTTAAAATTGACAGCTCCTTGCGATGTGGCTTCACCTGGGATGCTGACTGTAGAGTAAGCACCACTGTACGATGAAATGAAATTACCATCAATGCCTATCAGAACGAATGTGAACAAAAGAAGAAATATTTGAGCAATAAAAACTCGCGTAGCCCACAGTCTTGATCCATCCCATTTCCATACTAAAAATTAATCATTTCAATCGATTTACATGTTATGCTGGCTTTTTTTGAAAAGTATTGCTTTTAGATATATTTACCTAACATGATAGTTAAAATAGCTGCTATCACGAATGAAATGGAACACCAGATGCCAGCGCCTGTCGGTTGATAGTTAAAGACAGCTAATGATGCTATTTCAAGGATGATTATGAGTAATGTTAGAACTGCTTGAACAATACCAAGAATAAGCACAGGTATTTTCAAAAATTTTGATCGCCAGCTATTCTCAAAGTCCTCTGGAGAACCAACAGCTGTAGCTTTGTGTGACGGGACCTATATTTCAATGTAGAAATTCCATTCAAATTTCGTCTTTTGCCGTAATTATATTTTTAAAATTGATATTTTCCAAAGCCTCGTTTGAAACTACTTTTACGTTGGTGCAGCATCAAAAATTTGCTACACAATAATTAAATTTATTCTACTTACTGATGGTGTCACTGTAGCTGCATCTATTGGAATTCTACCTAAAAAAGATTTCATAATGAATAACTGAGGACTTCAGTGAAGGTGTTGTGCTTTTTATTGTAGACTAAGGCAAGCTTTTGGCTTTCTCGTCACTAGTATAGTTACTTTGTATTTCTTGTGTCTGCTCTTCCACGGCGTATGTCGTCATCAAAATCAATGTATAGTGAAAAAAAAATGAATGTTGTGGATACCAAGAAGTACGTATTTTATACGTATGGTGTAATACTTGTTTTTTTTCGATTACTCATTTACATCATCGCACGTATGTTTTCTTCCTTTTTTTTTATTAAAACAATATTTCGTATATCTGTCGGATGTGATCCTACGTAAAACAGGAAAAAATACAAAATCGTTCGTCCATAATAAAAGAAAAAAAGTGATAAATTAGCGCTATTACTCGTGTGATGATTATATTTTTCGATGCTTGTTAATGCAGGCGGATCATTAGGCTCACGTTTCATTTAATGACACATGTGACTAACGAGCTCAAACGAGACACGTTGCATTGCTACCGTGTTCTATCGAATCATTTAAAAAATTGTTTCCCGTGTAACTAGCATTGTGTTATGAAGATTGGATCCACTACGAATTGCATTGATCTTGTATAGCTACATGTGAAAAAAAGACTTGATATCGATAAGAGAATCTTAAAATTTTTCTGTGCATTTATTTCTAAAATTAGAATATAAATCTGCTACAGAGGCTCTTCTCTGTAAACAAAGACTTAATAAAATGTTTTTCTTTCCTTTTCCGTTTGACCACAAAAAAAATCCTTTTATTATTCAATCTCGTAGTTATTTATACGTCTTCAATATACACAAGAGTGAGCGAAAAAAATAAAAAATACAAAGAACGAGAGAAAGAAAACAAAGGCAAGAGGTGAAGAGAGAAGGAGGAGGATAGTAGATGTTCTTGTCTTATTTCGGATTAGATTATGCAATGATGAGGATGACGTCAAGCATCCTCTTTTCAAAGCGCACTTAAATTTAGAACAGGAGAAAAGGTTGAGAATCTATTAATATTATCAAAGACGAAAACGAAAAGAGAAAAGAGAAGAGAGAGAAAAGAAAAAGTAAAACCAAAATTACTTATATGTATAGGAGTGGTTAACGCACACTAGAGAATGAAGACACATAAACACATACAACAAAGATGAAGAAGAAAATAAGAAATAAATATGAGTATTGTTAATGTGCTCTCTAACAAAAGAAAATGAAGAAAAATTGAGGAATTGAAAATGCATTCATAAGTGAATGACTTAGACGTTTCAGGCTACCATGAAAGAAATTCAAGAAAACTAAACAACTTACATAGCAACATTCTCTAACTACAATCGAAGTGAAGAAATACAAGGAAATTAACGAATTTAAAGAATTCAGTGGTAGGGAATAACTTCCATGGAAATCGAAGAATTCAATTAATTGAATAGTGATAATTAAAAGAGAGGATTAGTAGGTTCATCACTCAACATAGTCGAGGTCAGTTGTGGAAAAATTTTAGTTTTTGAAACGAGCTAGCTACTTTCAAAGAGTATAAAAAGCTATCAAGAAACTCAAATTTTTACAATTTTTGGTTAGAGTCTTCTAATACTTCGATAATTCAATTATTTTATCTCAAAATCCCAGTGTGTTAAAGCCCATGAGCTTTAGTTCATTTTAGTTTATGAGATTTCTGTCCATGAAAAATTGATCAAAGCCATTACCAAATCGTATCAATCGATAGAGCAAAAGCTGCTCTACAAAACTCTCGCCTTCCTTTTTTACATGTAGTAGGTGGACGTATTATCACTCCTCCTCCGCTAACACACGCGCATCGTGTGATTGCTCGTGCTTCTTTTATACATACAGATATAAATATACATTATGTTTATATTTATTAAAAATTCTTTATAAAATTTATTAAAATATGAAAAATATAATGAACAACTATAACTATTATGCAATTATGAACAAAAAAGAGAGAAATCGATTCTGTAATCATGAAAATATACAACAACAGCAACAGAGAGTCTTCATTGAAAAGGATCGAAAGTAAAATGAACAAAAACGAAAATGGATCTGATGACAATCTAGAAGTCAACAGTGAAGTAGATAATTTGAAATGGCGGCATCAAAGCCGAAAAGAATAAAAGAAGAAACAAGGTCACCATAGTATGCATCCAAGTTATTCTTTGTTGTCCAATATAGAATTATTTTACAATCTAAATTTACAAATAGAACATATGTGACAAATTAAAAAATAATCTCACCATAGTGTTTGAGTCCATAAGCAACAATTACCTTGCATTATGTTGACATATATTCAATTAAATTAGATGTATTGTTCATCAATAATTCAACCATTTCTTAAATAAAAACCATTGTATGAATAAAAATAAATAAAACTTTTTATTATTTTCGTTAGGTTTTATAATTATTAATCTTTATTCCAATTTCTGCCCTATCTAATTTACGTTAGATAAACATATTAATTCGCTGGCTTTTGCTTTTCAAACACCTTCAATCTTCCCAACGATACTAAATGTTTGCAGGGTGTGGATGTTTTGATCCTCTCATCGTCAATATCCAGATCAGAATTGTAACCGGTAGGGTTTTTTCCTTACCGGTACCAAGAGTTGACATTTTGGATATAATTCATTTTCAATGGTAATCATGTTAGATCTTTGTATATGTTTAAATAATATATCAAGTATTTTAACTTGATCATCTAGTTGCGTTGTTCGCTTGTATAAAATCCACTCTAAGAAAAGCTTTCGCAGGGAAACATCTGAAAAAATTCATTTAAGTGTCAATAAGAATATACCGAGTGAAGTGACTCATTAGGAAATTTTTTTATGCAAGAGCCAATAAGAATATGTCGAATGATATGACCGTTGAGAATTTTCTTTACACTATTTGATGTGTTCTGTTAACTAATACAAACAATAACACAATTGAATTTGGTTTATTTCATCTTATTTCTAGTGGTAAAAAACAAATGTTTCGAAACATGGATCACAAGTCGAGATTTAGACCCACGCGAAGAAATGAATCATTCTGTTATCACATTTGTAATGAATCATGAATGTCAACAAAAGCATGTATTTGGATTGTATGATGCAATTGATTTATTGCATTTCGTTTGGGTATAAAAATCTTACTTTTATCATTGCTTACTTACTTATTTTTCTCTTTCACAATTACTATTGTTACAAAAACAGACAATATGTTGCCCGCTTCTCAATCTGCAACGCTAGGAAATACGCTTGACGATTGTAGTATATGTCTGAATGCTCTTGCACCAGGCGCTCCTCGTTTGACTTTGTCATGTAATCACAAATTTCATTTTCAATGTCTAGCATCGAATATCAAAGCAAAAAATAAAGAATGTCCATTATGTCGAGCTACAATTGAGGATTCGGTTGTTCAATTACTAGCAGGTCCTATTCAGCCATCACTTCAACAACAAACAATTCCAGTTCTACCTCCTGTAGTTAAGGGGTCCCCTCAAAAATCGATCTCAGCCCAGGAACATCCAAATACCACGAAACTTTGAGGATATGTTGGGTCTGTAAAAGGACGTCTTTGGTAAAAATTTCAGCCTCCTATCTTGATGTATAAGGGAGATACGAACCAAACAAGAGTCGAAAAATAGCGTATCGCGTCTCCAAAAATTCTCTGTGGGTGTTCATTCAATAAGTTTCATTGTTTTTTTGTTTGAAAGAGCATGTCCGGATGCAGTGTCTTTGAGGGCTCTTTTTTTTAAACTCTTATCTTTCTGAAGGAAAAAAGGCCTGACAAGTTCAATCACTGAAAAACCTCTCAAAAAAAAAACGGCGTTCATATTATAAAATTGCTTGTCAATATAATAATAGCAAAGCTTTATCAAAAAAAGGGCTCTCATAGGCACTGCAGTTTTTGATGCTCTTTCAAACAAAAAAAAAATATTTGACTTTATATCGGATTATAGTTGACTTTCGCTGGAGATGCGTCATTGGAACACCATTTTGAGAAAAAACGAAAAAGATTTTCGAATTTTTCGAATGGAGGTCGTCAAAATTATTGAAAATTTTTCGGAAAAAAGGAGGTATCCAAGAAAAGTTTTTATCGTTTATGAAAGAGCAAATGACAGGCTATCTCTCCATGTATTTATCTCAATCTTGACCATTCTGATGAAAACTAACTTTTTTGAGGGGGCGACCCTTAAATACCATTAATTCAAGTCTTATATAATAGATAAACTGTGACAAATTTACTATTTTAATCTTGCTTCACAACGTTTTTCTTCAAATGAACTATTTGTGGATTTTTTTCTTTGACTTCTCTGTGTTTGTGATTACATTATGAATTGAAAGTATATGATTATAAGAAAATAATTCCAAAAGTAGACATCGTCAATAAATCTGTAATGAATATGTTTGATACATATATAAAAATAAATTAACGATCAATTCCATTATTCATTTTCTCTTGCCTCCAATATTGTATATGAAGTATGTATTTAAAAGTATAAACTAAATGGACGATCAACTTCTTCACTGTTCCTTTCTCTTGTCGATCGACGATAGCATATATAACATATTCTCTATCATTGACTTTGTCATTTTTTTAATACCTTCTATTATAGAATATAAAAGTGAAACATAATACAATTACTATCATTGTTAATTGTCATTGTTTATACGTATGAATAGACATACTCAGTTGGAAGATTTATCAAATGAAATTTTCTTCGAAATATTTGATTATTTCCATGCACTCGAGATATTTATTTCATTTACTTGTTTGAATCGACGAATTTCGTCTATTTTACAATCGATTCCACTTCGTATTGTTATCTTATCCGATCATTGTTATCGTCAAATTAATTTTCTTTCTTCTCATCTTGCAAATCATGCTGATCAAGTTATTTCATTAGAAATATTTGATACAATTTGTGATTATACATCTATTATTAGCATATTATTTAATCGACATAATTTCCCTAATCTTGAATCATGTATATTTGTTTCAATTAGTTCAACAACGATACTTGAAAATGTTTTTAAACAAATCAAAAGTCTTAATAGACTTGTTTCATTTAGTCTTTATCAACCAAATGGTGAGAATATAAATGAAATAGATAAACATAATCTAACTAATATTATATTATTACATAAATCACCAGTTCTTCGTTCAATTTCACTTCAATTTAATTATGATAACATGCATCTATTAAACTTAACTTCGATGCCTTCGAATCTTGTATCACTTAAATTATGTATTTCTAGTTCATCATCAATCTTACCAGTTTACTCAATTATATCAATGCTTCGGCTTTGTCATTCAGTTCGATATTTAGGAATCATGGTAACATATCAAGCTGTAAATGAAAATAATGCTATTAAGTAAGTTTCCGACTAGTGAATATATTCTATAAAACAAAATTTGCATCAGAAAAATACTAAATATGATATCCATTGTTTTAGTACCTCAACTTCATCAAAACCTATAAATTATAATGATCTTCCTATATTATCACAAATGATTTCTTTTGATTTAACTATCTTTGTAAGATGTGATAGTCGTTCAATTGCTTCTATCTTACACTGTATGCCACATCTTACTCACTTTTATTTTACTATGGCTATAGCAACCTGGTCATATCCTGCTGAATTGCTCGACGGTTATGTGTGGCAAGATACGTTAGAACGTTGTGTTCCACATTTATCTAAATTTGAATTTCATATATCGATTATAAAAACAAATTCAATATCAGATTTAGATATTATTGTCAATTCATTTGCATATTTTGTACAAAAATATTCTAATTGGAATATGATTGTTCAGCGATGGAAGTTTTTTTTTGGTCGTTCAGGTAAATAAAAGCAATTTACAGATTCAAATAAATAGCCTAGGAAAAGAAAGTACTTGACGCACGATTTTTTTGGACAATCAAATTTTTAGTGAAAAAGGTGGGTTGAAGTGATACCTAAGTGAATCAAAGAAATATTTTCAGAAAGTAAAATTTTTGTAAATCTACTCTTCGAAGAAAAAATGATTTTGCTCGTATTTACAGATGTATTTGTTTTTTTAGAGGAATTTATCATGTTACGAACTACTGGCTATTGCAATTATAAAGCAAACTTAAAGATAATTATTCCTTTTATTTCTTTTGGATCATTTAATATACATTCAACAACAACATCAGATCATTATTCTCGTTCTTATTCAGATATAAATGTTTTAAGGATACACTTGACAGAGAATAAACCAATCGTTACTTGGCCAGATTCTTTATATAAAAAAATTAATCATCTCATCATAGATATGCCAATTAGACATTTATCATTGTGGAAAAGTTTATTAAATATTTGTAAGAAGGTTTTTTAGCTAACTTATCAAAATGAAATAATTTGTCTCTTTAGTTAACTTTAACGAAATGAATGATGATAACATCGACGTAAAAAAAAGCGTTACTTATCTTTCACATTTTGTTCATTTACCGAACATAACTGAACTGGAAATTTCATCAAAGAACTATGATTTATCTCGATGGTATGATATTGAAATTATTCTTCAGTGAGTATATTCTATATTTATACAGTTAATAAATGGGCTCAATGAGGCATAACGAGACATACCTCTACCTCCTAGTTCCTTAAGTTGACTGTGGTTCTCTACAAGTTTTATTTTTATCAATGAATTCTTTTACTACAGATACTTATATAAAAATGTTTCCTCTTCTACTCTACTAATTATTAAAATTATTTAGTTAATTAAAAGATAGTTACAGAAAATCTTTCTAACCATATAACAAAAACAATTTCGAAAACTTCAGGGATGGACCCTACGGGACGAGCTGCATCTATAAAAAAATTTTAAACAATGTTCCACTATAAAAATTGTCGAAAAACCGGTTTTATAGAGATTCTGACAGGTACTGAACGTGTATTTTTTGTCTTATTATCATGCAGAGACTCTGAGCTAGGTTTTGTATCGTTTGAACCTGTGTTCGACCTTCGAATCTGTTAGAAGAGTATTTCGTTTATATATTCGGACTCCGTTACGTAACTCACGTAAAGTAAATCGAGATGTGATCAGAAGAAAAAGTATCCATAGAGGTTTTGTAGGGTCATGAGTTGTCTACAATATGTAGTATTTAGATTTGAAAAAATGCTTCTCCAATCTGATGTTTTAAAAACAAATACATAAACTGGATGACGTTTATTTTTATGTCACATTCCTAACTGTAGCCTTTTCACTAATAACTCGGAGAAAAGCTTTCCAGCGCTGATTTTTTTGTTTTAGGTATCTAGAGTAAGGTAGCATAGATATAGTATTTAAAAATCAACTCTGGGAGAGCTCATTTTGTCGAGATACACTTGTTTTTTTCGCAAATCACGTTCCTAGCAAATGAAATGGCCTATATATTATTGTACAGATTGAAATTAACTTTTCGTTTGGCATTTATCTAGGATGTTAGTTCTGTGTCTCGTTCTAAATTAACGATATCTTATTAATAATACTCCCTAAAATATTCCTATAAATATATCATTGATAATTAACTAAGTTATATACTGTATTGTATCAAATAGTAATCAATGATAGTAAATGTGAATAGAATAATTGAAGTTTTCTTTTAATTTTAGATCATGTCGGAATGTAACAAATCTTAAAATTAATACTCCATTATTAATTTCATCAAAATTTATTGATAATCCATCTCTTTTTTCAATTTTCAAACAAATTAAAAGGATTACATCGATAACAGAAAAAATTTATTTTCCTTCTAAATTTGCGTTAAAACTTGTTCAACGCTTTCCATCACTTACTGATATTGAACTTATAGTTTTTACATTTGATCATTGTGTATCTATTATCGAAGTATTTCTATGTCATGTGGAACATTTATCTTATCTGAAAATTTCTTACAGTCAAAATACATTACTTGATAATCCATTTTCTCGTCATTATATTATTGAAAAGCGTCGTCAAATATTTCCAAATAATCTTCTTGATGAACGGACAACGTATGTTAAAGATAATGGAGAAGCAATACAAATTAGATTGTGATAATTGTATAAATATTCTTTATGTAAGACTACTAATAAAATAGTAAATAAATAAAAGTATTTTGTGAAATTAATTTTTATTTAAATTGAGAAAAATCATCTCATTGTTGTACATTATTCGAAGATTCCTGTAAATATAAAGGTAACTTGATTGAATTCCACACTGTGTTTATAGAAAGCTCTTGAAAACAAATACTTAACGGTTCGAAAAATATCTCATGTTTATAAATTACGAAGATAACAATAGGAATTATCTATAACTTATGAACATGAACAGAGATCATTCTGCCAAGATGAATCTTTGTTAATTTTATTCATTAATTCTTTTAGACTTAACAAAAATTGATTTAACAGTTTCTGAACAGGAAGTCGTTTAGATAATGGCTTGAGGTTAATCAGATCTAATCGTGCTATCTATTGCACCGATTAACTTCTTGCTTTAATTCTGTCCATATTATATATCATAGAAAAAGGCTTCATCGAAAAATCTGTATATTCCTCATGATATGATTCAAACATATGAAGAAAAACATACAAAAGATATCAGTCTGACAGGCTCATTTTATAATATGAGTGGTTTTCGGGAACAGACCTTGCTGATCATCACTATGATGTATTTATAGAGTAGTAGAATATGTTTATTGAAGGGGCGGAATTCTTTATTCTAGATATATGTTCTAACATTTTATTCATGTAAGACACTGGCATAGATTTATTAAAATTAATTATTATTTGTTTATATTTTCTTTATGTTATGTGCCAAGAAAATCAATGTCAATTTGATTTTCGTCAGATTAGTTCAAAATATAACTCTCAGGTTTTTATTCCAATTTCATATAGTTCTTTTCTTCAATAATCACATTGTTTTTCTTTTTCAAGAAAATTTTTATCTAATGGTTAGTTTATCTAGAGAGGTACTTTCTTTTCCAGGCAAAATCTTTAATGATTTTGTTCGCAATACATTTATACTCGATTTTGTCTTGTATTGAATAAACAAATTTAATACGGAACCATCATTTGTTTCCTATGATTCATATGCATAAAAATGTCACTTGATGGAGATAGTGAACAGTCGAATCAAAATCAAATTTTTCGTTTTTCTACATCGAATTCCTCTTTGAACTATTAATATAGATGTCGTTACTTGGACTTAACAGATAAACCAAAATAATGTGATAGTTTTTCTCACAAAAATAGTATTTTCGTATTAAGTAACAATATGTTCACTTTATTAAATAAAAATCAAGGATAAATAATAGTGGTCGAAGTAAAATTCTTTGTTTCTGTCTGTATTTGTGATTGTAGTCTATTCATGCTTTACAATAGTGAATGCTTTGATTGTTCATTGTATTTTTATTTCATGCATTTCCATTTCAACATGTACGATGGTTTTTAGATAATAACTCTTTTTTTTTAGATGCCGAATGATCCAAGTAGATATCAATATCTCCCATATGTAAGTCAAAACAACTTTCAATAAAAGGATCTATTTGAATAAGTTGGAAGAATGAAATAGGACAGAGAGAACTATGTGAGAAATAGAATGAATTTTCTGTCATGGTTTCTTTTTTGGAAAATTTAAAGAATCTCGAAACTGTTTCAAAATTTTCATCAGTAAAGAAACCCACTAAATGTTTGACATTGCTATAATTTAGAAAAATGGTGAACGGACAATTGATCACAGGAAATTGATCATGGGACAACTGATCACGGACAATTGATCATGGATAATTGATCATGACAGACAACTGATCACGGCGGACGACTGATCATGAATAACTGATCATAAAGGAAAATTGATCATGAAGGGTCATGAGATCACTGTTATCGTTTATAATATAAAAGAGGGTGTGGGTGTATGGGTGTGGATGTGGGTGTGGGTGTGAGTGTGGCTGTGGGTGTGGGGTGGATGTGGGTGTGGGTGTGGGTGTGGGTGAGGGTGCGGGTGTGAGTGTGGCTGTGGGTGTGGGTGTGATACCTATTTTGCTTCTCACCCACACCGACACTCACACACCCCCACACCCACACCCCACACCCACACACCCCCACACACCCACTCACACCCACATCCACACCCATACCCTCAAGATCAGTTATCCCTTATGATCAGTTGTCTATGATCAGTTGTCGTCATGATCAGTTTTTCCATCATCAGATGATCATGATCAGTTGTTCGTGATAAGTTATCCCATGATCAGTTGTCCTAGACCCAGATCAAGCATGCATTTATGAATTTGATACAACACCGATTATAGCAACTAACTCAGTTGCTTATGTTATTGGAGCTCATGATTTTGTCGCAATATATGCTTCGAATAATGAATTTAGTTATATGCATGATTGATTTGTTGTTCTTTTTCTCTTGTTCGAATCTAGTATGTACAGAGATCAATGAAAATAATTACTCAATATCTATGTTAATGTGTTATTACTACCAGATAATGATTCTTCTTGCTTTATTACTTTGAAAATCTCATTGTTTTTTTTTTGTTTCTGATTAATTCATTCTCTTTCTCTTCAAAGTTGATTTGTTTAATCTTCTATATGACTTATGTTGTTATAACTATAGCCACTCATGATGAGATCATGTTGGATGGACAAGAATTTCTTTCTTTCTTAGAATCTTAATTGAAATAAAATTTGCTAATCAAGATAAAGAGGTAGTTCATTCGTAAGTTTTTTCATTGTGAATATTTAGTTGAATGTATTTAGTGATGACAAACAATTATAATGGAATTGTTCGAAAGAGAGGGGCTTTGAGTTTGAATCTATCGGTGTAAGTTATCATCATCATATAAGTCAAAGATGAATTGGAAGGGTCAACTGATAATCATATTCAATAAAAAAAAAAACTCCAAACGAAATGAGACTTGAGAGCTAAGAACACAATTAAATCTTGCATTATTTCTCGGCAAAATTTCTCATATATACTCAAATAGTTATAATACATGATTATGCAGTAGAATTAATTTTGAATCGTATATTGCAAAAAGGCACTAATTGATTACTTTCACATGAAGAGATTTCACATTGAAAAAAGTTTTATTGCCATTGATAAATCACAAGTTTCACATATATTATTCGACGAGTTGTTAACATTTGATTAGAAAAAGAAGAGAGTATATCAGGTTAGAACTTGTTCGTATTTCGAATCATTCATAAAGAACATCCAAGTAAAAACCACACTTTTTGACCGCTATCCTTCCCGCTTCCCAGATTTCCTGGGTTTCCAGAGACGAAATTGGTTCGCCTTTCTTTGAAACCGAGGTGACCCAACATTTGAATGTTCAAACTAATCCGATTTCAATACAGTCTGATAATAAATGGATTCAATATGCAATGATTTTTTGTAAGTATCGACACAAGGCTCTTGTTACATTACAATTGATATCATTTCTTATCAAGTCTTGCAGTTTATTTAAATTACACTATGATATTTCATTGTAGACATTTATTTAAATTTTTTCTTTCTTTTTTAAGTAAATTTTTCTATAGTTAAATATGAAATAGATTGTATTAGAAAAGAAAATTTGATTTGGATTTAATTGTCTATATATTAAAGGTTAACTTTTTTTTTGTATTTAGTATAAAAAAAATGTTTCGCTTTATAACGATGAATGCGGATTGTTCTGTAATGGAAAAAGTCCTGTATCAGCTGCAGACGTTTTAATAAGTTGTTGAATTTGTTTAAATTTTGGATGACTAGCATCTTGCGTAAGTTGAAGAACAATTGATTCAAATGTTGTTAAAAAAGCACCAGCTTGACGCATATGATCAAACGCATACATTCTATAAATCATCATCATGTAATTACATAAAATTTTTAAAAGAAATCTAAATACCTATCAGTTAATGATCGAGATGAAACAGCATCAACAACAACATATACACGATAACCTTGTGATAGAAGATCAATTGCTGTTTGTAATACACAAACATGAGCTTCAATACCACAGATAATAGCTGTATTAAAATCTATATAGGAAAACAAAATTTTTTTAAATATCAACAACAAACATGATATCTTTGTTTGTCTAAACATCATTATAAAAATAAGTTTCTTCATCATGCAGACATTTCTATTATAGACACAATCAATGACATTTAAAAAAAAGACTTGTAACACAATTCTCCACTGTATTATTTCTTTCTGACAAACGTCTCTCATATCAGAATGAACCAAAAAAATATTAGGAAGTATCATCATCATTCTTTAGAAGTTTTTCAATTAATTAATCATTTTTAAGTCAGAATTATGTCAGGAACACTGATTTTTCAAATTTCGACTTTGAAATTTTGCACAGAGACAAGTCTTAATTAGAATAGTTTATGGTGAAAATCACTCATATGCATTGGCAGATTCAATGTTCTCATTTTAGGATAGGAGCACATCAAAAGACTTGGGACTTTCACAATACACCTGTACAAAATTTCAAGTCGAAGTTTGAAAATATGTTTTCTCGGTGTTCCTGTCAGAGACCAAAGCATTGCCTTTAAAAGTTTCATAAAAATGTAATATCTCTGCAGCTATTAGTTAAGGATTTGAGTTCTTTTCAGGATATTCATAGTGCGTTATAATCTACATGATGCACATAGTTTCGACTCAAAAGCGATTAACTAATCGGAGAACTTCTTATATTTTTACTAATTTTACCTTTAACTTGTTCTTTGATATGTGATAAAACATCTGGTGTACACATGGAAAAGATAGTTTTTTCGAATAGTTTAGTATCACCAATGTCCAATTCAGGTACTGTTCGGCCAAGACCTATGCATGAAAAAAAAATAGAATTTTGTTAATTTTGTGAAATATATTACCTTTTGGATATTGTTCAGTAACAACATATGGTACATCGAGAATTTTACAAGCTTGTAATAATTTATTTGATGTTTCAACAATTTGAGGAAAATATTTTATTACTGAACGAAATTTTTCTTGCATATCACATAATAAAAGGATTGATGTTTGACGTGAAAGAGGTGTTACACGTTGAGTCATCTTTATTGTTTTAGAATATAAAACCAATGTTTCTAATAGAAATCTAAAACAAAAATTCAAATGACATTTTAATTTTGCCATCAAAGTGTAATACTACACTCTATTTTTTTCTAACAAACTGTCCAAGGTGTGGATCATTAGAATTAGATTAACCCTTTGACTCTCAACGGCAAGTATATGCGTCTGAATCTATTTATCGAATAAAGACATCAGTAGCATATTTTTTTGACTGTCTAGAAAAGCTTTTTATCATATGTTAGATGGTATCAAACGAGTATAAAGACCTTCTCCTCTGCATTTAATTGCTCGACATTTTCCTTCGTGCATTCCATAGTCTTCGATGCGATACACGATATACGTATCCTCTATGTATTGTTAATTGCTTCAAAGACTGTCATACAAAGATGAACTATTAATGTGTTTTTAACACAGATATATAATTTCCTTGTGAAACAAATAAAAATCATATTTAAACATTACTTTTAAAAACTTTAATTTTCGCAAAAAAAAAGACCGGGAGCCAAAGGATTAAATAACAGTAACAATAACAATGGGTAAATTCAGAAATACGCTCACGAAGGATCCGATAAATCACAACATGAAATATATCTAGACTAATAAAAAAATTAAGGAGTTCAAAATTTACATACAATAAATAGAAAAGTGCAAAATCGAGGGTCTTGGGCACTTTGTCATCATGATGGACTCTTGTTGTTAGAAACATTATATCAAACATATGTTTTTTAACCAATATCTGTCTGATTGGTTAAATTCTCCACCATGATAGTTGTTCAGTAACCTCCTTAGTCTTTGTGAATTCCATTAGGAAATTTTTTTAAAATAAAATGGATTCATTTTTATAATGAAAAAAAAATGTCTTTTTTTTTATATTTGAAGTAATAAAAGACTTCTATTTCGTTTATGAATTTGATACACTATGAAACATGACAATCATCTGATCGTTTTTTATTGACATATTGTTATTCAATTGAACATTAAATAATGAAAAAGAAACATTCAGGTAAGAATTATCTTATATATGAAATTCAATTAATCTAATCGAATAATAATACTATATATTGAGAATAATTATTTTTATCAATTTTTTTTTTACCATAATAAAAAAAAATCTATAGATCATTGAATCTAATTAATAGTTAATTTTATTAATTTATTTATAAAAATTTTATCTAATTACAAAGATTACAATCATAATAATACTTTTTTACACTTAAACATAATTCAAATATATTACTAAAGAAATATAAAGTAAATCATTTAATTATTTCATATATAATGACTTTCAAAATTATTAGATTAAATTGTTTTTTCCATGGCTTAAACACTAAGATGAATCCAAGTAGTAATTTGATCAGAGAATTTTATTTCCAACAGGAATTTTCGTAGATGAAAATGATTGCTAGGTTTTTCGAGGATTCTCTACTTAAATCAGCATTTGACTTCTTCTTAGTTTTTATACCACCGGAGAAAAAATCTGATCGAATAATTTTGGATACTATTGTATTCGATAGTGATGGTGAATAGTTGTATTAAAATTTTTTTTTGAATAATACGGATACAGTTGATATTAAGATGTTATTATTAGAAAAAATTTTATTGAATGTTTGACTATTAATAAAAATGATATTTACTTTTGAAATTTGTTTGTTAAATAAATTACATAAGAGAAAGAATATATTTTCCTTTTAGTTATTATCTCTTTGTTTCTCAAAGAATATACCACCAATTTATGAGATATATACATTGATCAAGATCTGCATAATCGAGTTGATTTTCATCATAGTTATTTATTTGAATCTAACCAAAGGAAAAGCAACGTTGTAATGTATTCAACAATAACGAAAAATTCTGAATCTGTACGCTAATTTTTTTTTTTTGTTTTTGATTAGAAAAAGAACGTGGTAATATTAGTAAAAATTATTGACACCTTCATGACATACTGTTGATTAATTTTTTCATACACACTTTTTATGAAATTACCTCATGAAACAATGAGTGTTAGGTATATTGTTCGTATTACTTGTTCATTCTTTACCTTATATGAAAAATTATTAAATAGTCTGGTAAAACAAAGAAATTTTATTAATTAGGATCACATTAAAAAAAACCTTCAGACAGCTGTATTAGTTCAAGAAGGTCTTACTAGGGTCTGCTCCGTTTGCCTTCACATTTTGCCAATATGTAGGAGATCAGTAGTATAACCTATAAAAGTTTTCTACACATAAAGGTTTCTATTAGATTATTTCATGTATAAAGTGTCATCAATTTCGGATATCACATTCTCAAGATATAGATTTCTCAATAAATCTTTATCTTACACAACGTTTAAAGAAAAGTTTAGATACATGGAGAAGTTCATATCTTATCAATGCGATATTCAAAACTAATGAAATCATCTAATCGAAATCTTCATGTATACCACTCGATCCAATCTAAACATGAGCAGATCACTTGAGAATGTTCTCATGTTAGTACATATCCTATTGGAATCAAAATATTTCGTATTGTTTCATAACCAATTGAAAAACTAAATGAATTATGCTATGAATTCTATGCATTATTAGTAATCCCAATTACATTTGAGTAGTCTCTTATTTTAGTTTTTGTTCATTGTCAAACATTTTTTTAATTATTTATTATTTGATAAATTTCAAAAAAAAAAAACCAAATTATCATTAAAAACATCGTTATCTTAGATATAATATATCTGTAGATAGAGATATCTAATGTAACAAATGTAAGTAATATATTTTGATACGATAGATATATCATACGTAACTGCTGCTATTTTTTTTATTACTTATGTCTAAAAATCTAGCGATAGATGGATTACATAGTTGCTAGTGGTAATGAATGTGTGGCAAAAAAAGAATCAAGCATTATATACACATACACACACTGCATTTAAGTTTGCATGTTCAGGATAAGAACAAAAAAAAATGGGATTGCACAACTAACTAAGCTGATGGCTCGTCTAAATGAGTGAGTGACAGAAGAGTGAAAGAAAGAAAAAGAAAAGAACGGACAATCGGTGGGGTAGAGTAAGCGTGGTGAAGGGCTAATGCATATAGAAGTGATGACGCGTCGAACTGAGTTAATGACTAAACTTTCTATTTTTTTTCTCTATCTTTGATGACGAATTTTTTTTTTTATTTGATCTTACACTATGTATATATGACATAAATTCATTTTTAATCAATTTCTTTTCGTTGTTGTATATAATAATGAACCCGCATAACTATAGTCGTGCTAAATCTTCCGTAGTATTTTGCGGTCGCAATTCTTAACACGAGGAATAAGTCAGCTGACAAGATTGTACGTCATAACATATTTGATGATTGATGTATACGAACGAAGAACGAGAAAGAAAAAAAGACGCGACCTTGTCTTTTCTTTTTTTTTTTTACTCTTGCTGTTATTGGAAAGCGGATAATAGAACGAGTGTGTATAAGTGAAAACAGCAAGGACAGGAGACATCGACAACATAGGATAAACGTCTATCATTTGTTATAGATTAATATGGCTGCTACTGAAGTACTTGGTCGATCATTTTCAGATGCTCTTTACGAACGTTATTGTGATTTTGAGTCAACATTTGATGATCTTAAAAATGATTGTGATATTGTCTTTTTTGTTGGTTCATCACCAAAACAAACAGGTACGAAAAAGAAATAAAATAAAACAAAATTCAATCATATTTAATTCGATTTTTTTTCTTCTTATTTTTAAGAATCGGGTCTTATTCTTAATGCATCAACTGTCGTTTTAACTGATGAACGTATATCTCATGTAGGTGATTCTCGTGCTGTAGCAATATCATGTTCACATGTTGAACTTGTTGATATATCATCAAATGCATTCTCAGATTGGCATGAAGTATATTTATTTTTCTTTGTTTTTCTTATAATATGATTTATTAATATTTAGATATCACTTCTTCTTTCATCATTACCTCATGTAAAAACAATTAATTTAAGCTTCAATCCATTTCCTTCTAATTTACATATATTACCGGTCGAATTACAATGGCCAAATCTTAATACTTTATGTCTTAATGGTAGTCATATTGGTCTTGAAATGATTGTAGAATTACTTAAAAAAACACTAAAGTAAGTTGACACTCTTTTTTTAATGTAACTATGAGTCACAATGTAATAAAAAAAAATATGATTCAAGTTGAGTCATTGAAAATTTCAAGTTGTCATAGAAAAATAAGATAAGGTATCCATATGATTATTAACAAACTGCGACTAGAACTATGACTGGCGCGGAAACCTTTTCAGATGTCCCACTCCGATTTCAATGACTTTTTTGCCTACAGATACTGTTTGCTGGTCTAGTAAAATACCTTAAAGGATTTAGATTCTTATGATTTCCTTCAAAAGTTATGAATATTTTAATTTTACTTCATCAAATAGGCAGATGTTTTGATTATTGCTAAAAATTTATTCAAAATTTTTTTTTTGATATAGATAAGATGAGCAAACATTACTATTAAGTATTATTATAGGTATCATGAAAGCAATTGTACCCATCATCAAGTAAAAAAATACATGTATAGTGTTTCATAAATCAAAACGAACTTTCTATATCCATGTAATTACATAGAACACTAGTCAGTTTTAATGCTCTAAATTTCTGTCCCATAAGTAAAACACACAATTACAGCCCTTTGGATACCAACAACACCAATATTCCATGTTCGAAAATTTACTCTATGTACATGGATATAGAACGTTCGTTTTGTCTTATTCTTATTATTCTCTTGGATGATAACTGAAAATTGATAACAGGTAAAGTTTCTACCAATAACCTAAAAATCAGCCTATCTGATTGAACCGATGCGGAGATATTTCATTTTATTTTTATTTATGGCTCACACTGTATACCACGCACTAGGAGGAGTAAAATTAAAATATTCATTACTTTTGAAGGTAGTGATAGGAATCCAAATCCTTTAAGGCTTTTTATTAGACCAGTAAACAGTATCTATATGCAAAGAGTCATTGAAATTGAAGGAGAGCACCTGCAAAGATTCTTTTCGCATTGATTTGAAGAAATGCATTCGAAAAATTTTTAGTGATATTTGATAATACAGAATAGCCCAAAGGAAATCTATCGCTTTTCTTTAATATTATTTCTGCTCCTCTAGAATTTATTCTTTTCTTTGTAACAGAGAGAGATTTTTTTTTTGGCAACTATTGAAATGTTCTATCTATAGTGTTATAATTGATCGTAACGGAAGCAAATTCCAAAAATGGAATATTATTATTTATACGGATTCAGCAATAAATCAGAATGATTTATATGTATACTTAATGCTGTAAACGTCTAGAAACATGATCTGAAATTGTTAGGCCATAATTAGACATGATGGAGACCAGCCGCTTTTGGTCTTGGTCATGACGGAACTCATTTTACCCATATTTATTTTGTAACACACGAATCGTGACAATATGACATTCGATGCGAGTTTTACACGACCATAAAAAGTATCATCCCCAATAAAAAAAAGTGTTGATCCTGGTCCCGACGGGACCGTCTTTCCCTTATCTAGTCATAATAATATTTCCTTATTGAATTTTTATAAGAGATCGAAATCTACAAAATATGACTTCATTTTAGAATGGATTTCTTTTTTTGTCTTCATTGTGTTCAAAATAAAAACGATTCTATTAAGAAATTGATTCAAAAGCTAAATCATATAAATGTAGAAATTATAATGCATAAGGGTGTATAATTGAAAGACCATCAATTTATTGTCAAATATTCTAATTAGATATGAGCGGTCGAGTTTTTAAATTTGATATTTTTTTTTGTTCATTATTGAATATACGTAAAAAAGAAAGAATTTTCGATTAGGTTTACCATATTTCAATTCTTTTTTTTAGTTTGGAAGAACTTCAAATATGTTCAAATGATTATACAAAAATTTCATCTGATTATGGTTTTCAACATGAAAGTCTTAAACGTCTTTATATATCAAATAATAATATAACCGATTGGCAATCAATATGTCGTCTTGGTCATTTATTTTCACATTTAGAAACTTTAATAGCTAGTGATAATCCTTTAGAAAGTTTTCGTTCGGATGATGATGTTAATATATGTTTACCATATTTACATACACTTAGTGTTGATAAAGTACAAGTATCTGAATGGGATGATATTGTTGCATTAACAAAATTACCTTGTTTAAATGCTTTACGTATTCATTTAACACCACTTCTTAAGGTATACTTGCTTTTTTTTTGTTGTTGTTGTTTTCATTTTAAAAGAAAATAAATTTTCAATATGAAAAAAAATTTTGTTTTAGCCTTATCAAAAAGATGAACGATTTTTTTTATTACTTGGTTATATGAAAAATATAATTAAATTAAATGGAAGTGTTATAACAGCAAATGAAAGAGAAACAAGTGAACGAAGATTTATTCGTTATTATTCACAACGTGATGATAAACCACAACGGTAAAAATCTAAAACTGAATTTTGTTTTTGTATGAAAATTTTCCTTTTTTGTTTTTTTTAGATATTTTGAATTAACTGAAAAACATGGTAATCTTAAACCATTAGTTGATATTAAAATTCGTGCACCTTATTTAATTAATGTTCGACTTATTTATAATCAAATAACATATGATAAAGAAATTGATGTCCGACAAACTGTACAACAATTTAAAAAATATCTTCATGAAATTTTTCAAATACCATTAACACGTTTACGACTTTTCTATGTAGATGATTTTGCTTTTAGTATGGGTGTTGGTGGACCTGAAGAACTTAAATATCCACGAAGAGTATTACATACGTATGTATTATTAAATAGATAACTTTTTTTTTCTATCGAATTTAAGATGTTAATTATAATCAATATTTATTAAGAAACTACAAAGAATTTTCTAATATGTTACAATATGAAAACTTCAAAAGTGTATTTCTTTCAACTATTCAAAGAATCGAATAGATCTATTCATACAAAAAAGATCAATTTCTTGATTAATTAAGACTCAAATGTTTTTTTCTTGTTCAGATTGATCTATTTGATTCCATAAACAATTAAGTGAGATATAATAAAAATATCTAGTAGACTGTCAGCAATACTTATAAAATCGATCTTTCTTAATTACTCTTTAGTTTTAGTAAATCCTTAAACTTAATAAAACTTTTCTATATTAAAACAAATACTTTTATTGGTCAGAAAAGGTTCTTCATTTCAACTATTATCCATTTCAGAGTTAAATGGTCATGGCTATTTTTTGAATAACTTTTGATCGGCTAAGACTGTCGAGTTCGGGCCTACATAGTTGGAAAGAGCGACCTTCTAATGCATCTTTCTGTATGACTTATTTGAATTCACAGACACTTTTTTACGACTATTTATACATCGGTATATTATTTTTATCTTTTTGCAACGAGTTTTTTTTAACATTCTAATTCCCCGTTATACCAAATTGTAATCGGAATTCCACTGTATATATGATAAAATTACAATACATCAAAGTGACGTTGTTGAGAAAAAGAAATCAAAAAAGGTGACATGAGGATGTCAAAATTTTACCATATACACAGCGAAATTCCGGTGGTTACAATTTGGTATAACGGAAATTAGAATGTTAAAAAAACTCGTTGCAAAAAGACAAAAATAATATACTGATATATAAATAATCGTAAAAAAGTGTCTGTGAACTCAAATGAGTTATACAGACAGATGCATTAGAGTCCACTCTTTCCAACTACGTAAGCCCGAGGTCTTAGTCGATCAAAAGTTATTCAAAAAATAGCCACGGCCTTTTAATTCTGAAATAGACAATACAGTTTATATGGCATTTTCAGAATATGATCTTATCGAAGAAAAAATTCTTATCAAAATCCGAGAATTAATATATCAGTATAAAATCCGTAAAAGGTAAAATATTTTCATTGAAAAAAACATTAAAATTTACATATTTTTTCACTGAAGTTTTATGAAAAAAAAAAAAAAAGTTCAAAATTGCCTCTATGTCTTACCAATAGTATATTCGATCGAACTAAAATTTTCTTCTACTTATATCAGAAAATATTTAGGATGCTATCGTTGACTTTTGCTAGGGCTTACGAAACAAACTGTGGTTAAAAGAATCATGCACTTTTGGAGATACATTGAGTATTTTGATCTTTTTGTATTCAAATGGAAGGAGATAAAAAGAAATCAAAAACAAACTAGGCATCCTAAACAATATTTAGAAAAAAAATCAATTCTATTAGACGTATTGTAGATGAGAGTTTCATGAGCTATTCCGGAAAAATGTTGGACAGAATATTCTTAAAGCTATTCTCTATTAAACCTATCATTATTGTTTTGTACATATCAAAATAAAGTTTTGATTTTGTAGTAGAATTCGTTTTGCTATTGAAAATTTTTAATTATAATCCAAGTTGACCTGATTTTCAAGATCAAAAAAAATATGCTTTTTTTTTTGTATGAAGATTTCTTTTTTTCTATATAAATGTCAAAATAACATCATATATAAAATGATAAAATAGTAAATTTTCTACGTTAATCTTTAGTAATTCGATATGATAAAATTTAATTCAATTCTTATCATTAATCATATATATGAATAAATGTTTTTTTGTTCGCTACTAAATAACCTATAGCAAATGACTATATCTAGATTAGAAAACATGATTAATTGAATGTTTTCCTTTATTTTTTATTAATTCTTTAGATATAACATCCATGATGGAGATCAATTTCATGTTGATCTTAAACCAGATGCACCAAAACCTCAACATTCAAATCGAACAGGTATAAATAACATTTTATAATAATAATAAAAATTAATTGATTGATTGTGCCTTTTTTGTTTTTAATTAGCTGATATTACTCAACGTAATAAGAAATCTACTGATAGTAATACAACAAATTCATCAACATCATCAGATGATGATAAAACAAATATATCAATTGAAATTTCACCATTTTCATTCGATTCTTTACAAAAATTAACTGAAGAAAAATCAACAAATAATAATAATCAAACAACAACAATTGAACTTGATTATCTTTATCCATCTATAGAGAAAAATATTGAAATTAAAGTGAATGATGATGATGATGATGATTTATTATTAGCTGCTGCTGCTGCTTGTAATAATATAAAAACAAAATAAATCAAATATTATCTAATTATTTGTATATTGTCCGTATATTTACGGTGATTAAAATGAAAACAGTATTTCTAATTTATGTGTTTGTGCACATTGATTACATATTTAAAAATTTGTTCTTAGATTTGTAAATAATTCATTTTCTTCCTTCTTTTTTTTATTTGTGGATATTTGAAGAATTATAAAAAAATTTTTCCTGACCGTGTTTTTTTTTCTTGTCTTTTGAAATTCAGTCGAATAAAACGTGTGAAGATTTTGAAAGATATTTATATATAGGTGTAGTTGTATTATGATAAAAGATTAAATTTGTTTTGTACAAATAATAATAGGATTAAATAGTAAAGGTTGATAACAACTTCTCATGTGTCTGTTTTATAGTATGATGATTTGTATATAGATAGAGACAGAGAGAACATCTCTTAATGGCTTAGTATAGTACTCAAGGTTATTCATAAGCGCAATTACATCTGCTATATACTCCTTGACCTATTTTGCAAAATTTACGGATGGAAAGAATTCAATATGGATATAAAAATAAACAAATTTATTAAAATCATTCTTCCGAAAAGGGAAGTTTTCTATTAGTGCTATAAAATATTCATTGTAGAGAAAGATAACTCATTTATCGATAACCGTTGTGTTGTTTTCTGCTATCAAATAGCAGCGACAACAAAATATATATATATATATTGCTTCTTGAGTTTGAATGGCAATCTGTGTATACTTTTCTCGTTGTTTCTTATGTTCTTTTTTTTTTCTATATTTTTATTTCAAAGCAAAAAAAAAAGTAGGTAGTCAATGAATAATTTATACTGTCATCCTACAAACAAAAGACTAAAAATAGAAACTACGGATTAATAAATCCACCAATGATGATTAGTATTCGTCATGTTTTATTATTACCTCGAAATATAATCTATTTTATAGATTATTGACCGATATAAACCGAAGCATATTAATTAGATAGAAAAAAGAAATAACAAATATTTTGTTTTTATTTTGTGATGTGTAATTAATCAATCGTCTCTTCTCGTTGTATTTATATGGTATAGAATGTAACAATTTCTTGTTTTGTTTTTTTTTCTTATTTGGGATTAATAAATATTGGTTGAACTTTACATTGTTGTTTGTAAAGACAAAAATAAGATTATGATTTAGTTATTATTTTTTTTTTCTTTCTCTATGATAGAAAAAGAACCGAAGACATGATTTTTCTCTCAAATGCCAATACCAAATAAAGGACGAGAAATAAGAGAGAAAAGAATATAAAAAAAAAGCCGAAGATATATATGTTTGAGGAATGACAAAACATATTCTATCATTTATGTCTTTCGTTCTACTCTAATCCATCGACAAAACAAAGTTAAAATATTTGTTGTTTTGCCATTACAGATAACCGACATATACAATTAATGGACGTTAATACAACTGAAAAATGTTTTCCTGGTCGTTGTGAACGAAAAGAAGTTGCCATTATTGGTACGTACCTATTAAACATTCATATGAAACTAATAACTCGATATTCTTATAGGAAATGGTCCGTCCGCTATTGTACTTTCATATATTCTTTCTGGTCATATACCTTACTGGAATGGTTGTCCCGTGTCAAATGATTATCTCAATATTAAATTAGAAGAATATGTTAAGGATAGTTCACTTCTTGAACAGGTCAGATTAATTAATATGAAGTTGATTTCTTTTTATAATATGCTGACATTTGAATTTGATGAAGAAAAAAAATTCGAAGTTTTGCTTTGTGAAAGACCAAGGAAAAAAAACCAATGATTCTATGCACGTAATAGAATACTTGTTTAACTATTCTTATGAGGTTTTATTATCAAAGCAATTTACGTTCGTATCAAATTCTCTTGCTGTTCTTTCTTCCTTGTACGTCAATTGATAAAATGATATTGAAATTTTTTTTTTTTTCTTGATTTTTCTAGGATTTAGAATTTTTATCGAATGGTCTTGAAGGTCGTTCACGAAATCCTGTTTCTTTACTTATTGATAATTTAATTCATCCAGATGCTGATCTTGGTGCACATTTACAATCAAAAATAAAATGGCGTCATGATCCACAATCAAGTATTGATCATATATGTCTTGGACGAGGTGGAATAGGTGGAATTTGGAATCAATTAACATCTAAACATTTACAAACAGTAAGTATGGCTGATTGGATGGAATTACCTAATTATTCTATGAATACATTTCGACAATATCGTCGAATGTGTCGATGTCGTTTATCAACAAATAACGAACAAATAATAATAAATGATAATAATTCAAAACGAGCAACATATGACGAAGTACGTTCATATTATATTCATTATGTAAAAAAAAATCGTTTAACAAATTATTTTCGTAATGGTTATGAAGTAACATCTATTGAACGTGTTTATATTGATGCACCATATTATGATGATATAACAGAAGAAATTCATAGACCAGAAGCCTTATGGGAAATACGTGGTTTTGAAGAACAAACAAAAAATTCATTTATTATACATGCTAAATATGTTGTTTTGGCAACAGGTATTTCACATGAAATAACAAGACCATTAGGTATTATTGGTGAACAAGCAAGTCAATCATTTACTTATACAAATTTACATCAAATTGAAAAACTTATTAACAATGAAAAACGATTAACAAAAAATAGTAAACCATTACTTGTTATTGGATGTGGTTTAACAGCTATAGATGTTATTCTTCTATGTCAACAATATTCCATACCTGTTTTACATGTATTTCGTCGTTCTATTGATGATCACGAACTTGTACTTAATCAATTACCGGCTAATATCTATCCAGAATTTGAACGTATTAAAGAATTAATTAAACAATCATCATCAACAACAGTACCATCTACGGTAGATTTTACAAAAATTGTTTTCGAAAAATTAATAATTTGATATTCTCTATATTTTAGTCATCAGAATGGTTTTATCAATGTTGTGGACAAAGTGAAGTTATATCGATAACTGAAGATGGTACAGTACATATACGTAATCTTCGAACACAAATCATCAAAGATTATAATATCTCATTTGTTGTTAGACTTACTGGTGCTGATGTAAAAATTCCTTTTTTTCAATCATTAACAAGAAAAAAAGATCATTATATTAATATAAATCCATATACATATGAATATTTAGATTTTGAAAATATATATGTACTAGGTACATTAGCTGGTGATAAACTTATTCGTTTTTTACAAGGTGGTGCTCTTGCATGTGCAGCAAATTTATTTAAAAAATATCGTCAAGCATCATCTATTAATCGACTATCATTTAATGTTGTTACATCTAGAACTACTAGAACAGTTGTATAATGATTTTCTTTTTTTTTTTTTGTATTGTTGTATTTTATATTTTTAACAAATAATCGATTAATATTTCATAAATCTTTTTATTAAATAAAAACAAGCCAGCATTGTTTTGTTAATAAATATACATATATATATATATCATTTTTGCTCTTTTTCAAATAAAATTTTTTCGTATTATCAATAGAATATTAAATAATAATTCTATTTCTCTAAAGTCATGTTATACAATTAATTTAATTATTTTCTACATAGTTCTTTTCGAGATGAGTAATATAACACATATTAATTCCTTTTGCTTTTTTTTGTTTTCTTTTACGTATTCAAGCACATTTTCAATAGTTTTGTTTTTAATGATTTTGTATGCGATGAGCATATCAATTTAATGTTATATGAGTGAATAGAAAGAAAAAATTTTCTAATGCCGAGATGAAATATGTGTTTATAGGCAATAGATTTATTTGAAAGAGAACTAAGTTATTTATATTTAGACAAGATATATAATGAATGTAAAACAAAATAATTTTTGAAGATCTATGAATGAATTTAAAGCGTATTTGAATTAACGTTTTGTTCTTATTCGTCATGTCAATAGAAGTAAATGTACTTGAATGAAAACTGATGGTTAACGATTGATATAGCTAATACATTGGTATCAATCATTTCTTAATAGACATTCTTTCTCTTCCCATCAATTGTTGATATGTTTATGAGGAATCATTCATTTTTGTTCGCATCTTACAACTTGACAATTGCCTTCAGGTCATTTGGATTCATTCATAGAAAATCAAGTTGTTTATTCATTTGCTATAGCGCTTTTTTTTCTTATTTTATTCCAATCGACACATCAAATTCCATAAAGACAACATGAAGTTATATCATATCGGACAACAAAAAAAAAAAGAAGATTTGTACAAATATGCTTCTGTGTTATATGTAAACAATCCCAGATTTTCAATTACAATGATGGAATAATTCTTATTTGAGTTTCTTTGGTAAATATAAAAGCAAAAAAAGAAAATCAATAAATTTACTAATATATATTCAACAAAAAACGATGGAAGTATGGTTATGATCAAAGACTAAAAGACAGAATTAAAAATATCTGTCTATATAAGGAAACTATCAATTATCACTATTAACAATAACCGTAAAAAAACAGTCCAAGGACGGAGGCTTCCGTAGGAAGAAAAATTATGCCTGTAATACCAACAGCTTTATTTTTTTCCTTCCTACGTAGATCTATTAATAACCTCTGATAACGATATAATTGCATCTGTGAAAAAATAGAGATTAGAGAAAGAAGATAATCCAAAACACCAAATGGTTAAGGTAGTACTACGGAAAAATCATCACGTGGTTCCAATTGTAGAGTCCAGGACAATAACCAAAGGTTAGATGATAAATATAGATATAATTATTGCAAGAGATCAAATGTCATGAGACATGCATATTTTTTGTCAATAATTAAAGATTAAAATCAAAAATTTAACATAGAATTTGATTATTTTGATTTTTATCATATAAGATGGATCAAATATTAATGTTAAATTTTAATAAAAATAAATATAGAAGAAAATATATCTATTCTGTTGACTAAAACTAAATCAATTCTTCATATTTATCATCTATGATCTTATATATCGAGTATGTCAAAAGTTTCGCGACATTTACTCTTATTGATATATTTCATTTGAGAAGTAATAGATAATTCTAGGCTTCGCGTATCAGGATATGCAGCATTCCAATCTCTGTTTCTGTGAAAAAGAGTTTTGACTCTTTATTTACTGTTCAGATAATTCTTGGTAAAAAAAAAAGTTCACTAAATAAAAGATTCAAATATTGTAAAGAAAGCTATTGTTGTTGCAGTAAATATCACATAAGTTATTCTTTCCTCACTAATATAGCACATCCCTTCATAACTTGTAAAGAGCGGTGCAAAAACAGTAAAAACATAGGTGGAACAAAAGTTTTATCAATCGAGCAACAGAACATAACCTACAGAAAACTTTTTGTCTATCGTTTTAAAATTTAGATCAAGAGAATTTTGTAGAGATTAAAATGCTACAATGATTGATAAGGAATTTAGGATCATCTATTAAGTCTTAGTTGAAATATTTCAAAAAAAAGTTAATGTCGCAAAACTTTTGGCACAACCGATATATGTCACAGCATTTTCCCAACACTGACTTACCAAGTAATCATTTAAGATACTTGGAGACTGTTTATTAAAACTTCTACATAAGTATTTAATATACTTTAAAAATAACTATGAGTTGTGTCGATTCTTTTAAAAAATCTATTGATTTTCTAACTGCTATCACCGCCAAAATATAATGAATATCGATGTTTCTTTAATATCTCTAGAATAATAAAAACTAATGACTTGTGGTTTTCAGCACTTGAAAAAGAAATGTAAGGGCAGTATAACGATATCCCAATCATTAGGTTTTTGATGGTTTATTAGTCTCTGGCAACCCAGACTTTAGTCGAACTTTCGTCTAAGAAAAATTTTTTATTAGATTTTGAAGGGTGATATGGTTGTTCGATAGATAAAATTGTTCTCTTTCGATCAATACAAAGCCGGCGCCTCCAGCTTACTCCATTCCAAACTACTGGCCTTGGGTCACTCTGAAAAGTTCAAGACTGCGATAATTCATATGCTTGGTTTGGTAATGATGTTTATTTTCGAAAATCTGGATATAATCATTTTCAAAAGCTTTGAAACTTAAACGAAACATCGCCAGACAATTTAATATAGTGAATTATCCTGATCTTGATATTTTCGGGGTAATACAAGGTTAATATACCGAAATCGGACGTCTCTAAAAACCCTTATAGCTTTTGAATGAGACAAGCTAGAGACGCCGGCCTTGTGTTCACTGAATGAGAACATTTTTATCTATCAACATCCAATGGAAAATTTTTTAGCACCAAAGTCTGACTTAAGTTAGGATTTTCTGAGATCCCTAAACCTAATGATTCTGACATCGCTACTAGAGATATAAGTTGTACAGCTGAGCCATTGCCGCTATAAAACATTGAAACGATTATAGCCGTCCCCGCTGAAAAACCTGCAAAATCGAATCGATAGCCCCTGGAAATTATCAGAAATTGAAAATTTTTTGCCTGCCGCTGCTGTTTGATCCTTCGGCTTAGACCTCTAATCGCTATACTTTCTTCACATTTCTTTTTCGAATACTAAGAACTGCAGGTCTCTAGCTATTATTATCCCAGAGATATTAAAAGAAAACATCTGTGTTTATTAAATTTTGACAACGATAACAGTTGAGATTATCTGTCATAATTTTCACCACGGACTTTCAATAATTATGACAATAATCAATATTTATCTAAAAAAAATTATTTTCTTTTTTCTTATATTTATTCATAAACAAATAACTGTGTAATCAATAAATGAAATATCATGTTGTTCATCAAATTCACAAGTTAATCTTCGCTCATTTCATATTCAAGTTTTTTTAAATATTGTTTAATTTCATCAATTTCTTCAGTAAACATTTCTTTATTTTCATGTACAAAATGAAGACAAATATCTAATGTTCGATTATGTCTATAATTACGACGATTTAATGCACGAAACATAAGTATAGTAGAATATTTATCATGATGTAATTCATCATGTATATATTCATTTAAAATATTTGTAAAATATATATGATCAAGTTCTAATGCAAATACATATGCTAATTCAGCTAATGCTTGAGCATCTAAACGATCCAGTTCATTTTGACGAAATTTTGTTAGAAGAAAAAGTGCATCAAATAATGGTCGAATTCGTTCATCTTCATATATATTACAACCAAGATCTTTTTCAAGTGTTATTAATATACGACTAGTATCTTGTAAATGATATTTATTAACATAATGTTTTAATAATTGAATAAGACCTTTTAATGCATAATTACCAGAATGTGAATGTAATTTAGCATTACCATTTAATGATGCTAATTGATAATACATTTTTAGAACATGATCAAAATCTAATTGTTGACCATGTTTTAATACTTAAAACAAAAAAAAGTGAATAGAATATTAGAGATAATCATAGCAAGATTGCATATTATTTTATAATAAGAATTTCGTGTTCGAAATTTTTTGTATATCTGTTCAAATGATATTTACAATGGTTTGCAAAAAAAAAAAAAGTTGGAACAATCTTTCAACATAAATATTTTATGTTATCTAGATTATCTTGAGCCTTTATTTTGCGGTTATTATGGATTTATACTAAGCAGATTATGTACTAAAAATATTCATATATTTGATTAATTTCTATTTTATCTTTGTATAATAATAGCCTAACATAGCAAAGACAGTTAGTCGAAAATCACATCATATTTCTCTATTACATTATTACAACACCAGAATTCGTTGTGGCAAGAAAATCTACCGATATACAAAGATAACTTTGTCTACAATTAGTTATCAGTTTAAAAAGCTCAGAACTCAAGGTTTTCTAGAATATTGAGCAGCCAATGGTCGAAAATGTACATAGGGTGATCAAAACGTTCCCGGGATTCGCTATATCTATTCAGAGAAACGACATCCCATCCATCTCTCTACAGCATATATTCGAGATAGTTGTTGTGATATTCCATGGAAAGTTTCATCCTTTTAACTCGCTCTTGAGGTATCCTTCTGAAGTAAACAATAGGTATTGAATTGACCTCCTTGGTGATTGCAGGAATTTGTCTAGTTTTTTTTAGCCCCAAAGAGTTGGAGAAGCTGCTAAGTAGTGGGCAGATTTCATCGAATACCATTAGTAGCTATCATACTAAAATGTGCTTTCGTAACATTGGATGAGAGTCATTATCGAAACTTAAGTCCACAAGAGAAACGGAGTCTTCAAGCGACATTTATTGTTGACGACATCAAAAGTGTCAAGCTTTTAATGACAGCTGTATTGTTATTCATCATATAGTGGTTTCTACAGTGGCTAGTAATACTATCATATTAATGATAAATACCTAGTTTCGAAAATAAAAAAGTTATTGAACAAAAAAGTATCGCCATGGTCGCGCCCTATCAATTTTCATCAAGACTTTTTGTGCAACACGTAAAATATCGTCATTATTTACTTCAATGTGAAAGGAATTTAAGTTAACGCTTGCTAAGCGTACTCATGTAGGACTAGACTTCCGGATTCTTAGTTGTTGAAATCCATCCAAGGTAGAGTAGATAATCGCCAGCTACAACAATGTAGAAAGGGTCATTACCAAGGGGGTCAATTCAATACCTATTGTTTACTTCAGAAGGATACCTCAAGAGCGAGTGAAAAGAATGAAATTTTCCATGGAATATTACAACAACTATCTCGAATATATGCTGTAGAGAGATGGATGGAATGTCGTTTCTCTGAATAGATATAGCGAATTCCGGGAACTTTTTGATCACCCTACGTATAATTAATGCCAAATGCAGCCAAATACTAGATCAGTTTATTAGACGAAATAATGAAGTGATATTGGAAGAATTAATTAAAAACTGGCGTGAACAATGTGAATTAAAGGTTTTCACCGGCACAATCTCATGCCATTTGAATCTTCTTAAATATGAATATTGAAAAAAAAGTTATAATCAATGTGATCAATAATATAAAAAATAGATATCTCTTTGTTATTGAATCAAAAGGCGAACAAATCAAATATTGAATTAGATATCCTAATACTGTAAACTGATATGTATTAAAATAAGAGAATTATTCTTTTGAAAACAGTTGAACTAGTCTTTAATACAGCCTAAAGATTTGTTACAAGTTTTTTTGCAAACCATTGTATTTTATATAAAGATACTTTTGTAATTTTGATATTCTCATTGGCTAAATAGGAAAGACTAACGTCTCGATTTATCAATTGGAGAACTTCCATCGTAAACTATCTCAGTAATGAAAACAGTAAATAATTTGATGTGAGTGTGTATGAACTTCGAAACATCTCCGACGTAAATTGAATATAGCAAAATGAATCTTTTTCTTTACTTTTTACTTACTTAAATAATCAACAAAATCATAAAATCGTTGATGATGTTTTTCATTTGAATCACGTTTTATATTTAAATCATGAAGACGTTGAATAAAAGTTGCTACATTATTACAATCAAATAATTTATATTTATTTTCAACTGTCATCAATAACATTCGTTCATCACATTCATTCATAAAATGATTTAAACCAGTTTGTACATCAATTAATTTTGGTACAGATTTAGGAACTGGTCTTGATTGAATTCTAGGTGAAATTGGTTTAACAACATTATAATCATTAAATACAACTGTTTGTGATTGTTGAGATGTATTAATTACTGCATAGTCAGAACTTTTTGTGACTGTCGGATGTTCATGAGATGTAGCAACACGAGGAAGATATCGAATTGAAGTATTAGAAATTAATCGAATAGAACATAGAGATCGATTTGTCCAAAACATGATTGATAATAAAAAATGTTCAGTGCGATGACTCACTACTATCAACTTTTCAATCAATCCTATTGATATTTACAACCTCTAATAGTTAATTTTATTTTTATTTTATGAATACTATCAATACTTTTGAATATATCTTTTTCAAGTATGTTTCATTTTTATTTTTATTTTTATTTTATGAAACATTTGTAGTTCGATATACTGTTATTGAGTGACATCTATTTCTTATTCTAACAGCTGTATATACATACACCAGAAGACAACAACGAGTTAAAGAATAAACACATAAACAAAGAAGGTTGACGGAAATAAATTAAGAAGAAAACAGAAAATGCGTTACTGGAATTCTTTCTTTCCTATCTTGTGATATATATATATATACATATATATATATGCCAATATGCGTTGTACTTAAGTAGAAACAACAGCAAATCTCTTGTCATTACGTATACATAAAATGCATGTCAAAGTGTTGTTATTCGTTGCTTTTATTGTGATTGGATTTTGTCTTTTTTTAATACCAACTGGTAGTGAAGCACGTCCATATAAACGAAGTATTCATTCACGATGTCCACCAACATGTTCAATTTATTGTCCATGTGGTAATGTTCTCGATAAAAGTAATTGTCCAATATGTCGTTGTCGACCATCGATTGTTTGTACTGGACGACGTCCCAATGCTCATCCAAGACATCATCAAAGTCATAGTAAATCACGCATTCTCTATTAATTGTAAAAGACAATATAATTGCAATGAATGTTTATGCATGTCTTTTATTTTTTTTTATTTGTTAAATGTACAGTTAAATAAAGTTTGCTTGTCAATATCGTACTTATATATTCTTTTAGAATAATCTAGAATGATATAATCCGTGTTTCCTATCCAAAATAAGATAATGATAACATATATATATGAATCGTCAAGAAGTTGTCCAAAGAATAGAGTAACACAAATTGTAACTTAGAAAATTATCTATATATTTGTAAACTATAATAATCATAAAAAATAATGTATAATGAACTACTATCTTGTTAAGTAGAGCAATGTAACTTTGATTGCTATCAGTAAACACAATATAAGATGAAACAGTATTATAAAATAAATATTACATTCTCTATGATATCAGTCATTATTATGTGTTTCAACTTGATTACTTGCAAATATCATTAAAATTGTTTAGTTCGTTTTACATGTTATCATGATATCAATACATATTTCAGCGATGTATTACACTCTGACCTTTTTTCGATGCTTCTATTTTCTATCTAGATAATATTT
>CAJNOL010002640.1:0-34507 GCA_905250125.1 Rotaria sordida | reverse complement strand
TATATATATCTAATTTACTTACATTTCTAATGCCTTTTTTTAATGGTTCAACTATTTTAAGATTTTTGAATGGTTTATGACGTGTGATAGAACTAAGAATAGGTACGACTATGTTTGCTTTTTGTAATTTCCATTCATTAATCATGAAATGATGTAGAACATGTAAATCAATATTATCATCGATGTAAAGAAATGGTCGACCCTAGAAAAATCAAATTAAACATAACACTAAAACATTTTTTAAAAAGTTCAAAAAGATAATATTCGCTTTAATATAAATCAATTAATCATACTTACCTCACTAGAATAGCTACTAAGATAATCTTCAAATTTAAATATTCCCCAACAAGCTCCATATTGTTGTTGAATAAGATAATGAAAATCCTCTGGTTCTAATGTTGATAGCGTACGAAAAAGTACTGCAGGTGGTGATAACTTTTTCTTAATACTATCATTTTCATCAACCAAAGCGTCTTGCGTCATTGATGTAAGCACCTAGCGAAAAAAAAATATGTATGTTTATCGCGATGGTACCAAATAAAATGTAAATATAATGGGTGCATTCCTGTAATCAGTTACTTTGGTGAATAAATTTAGAGATTGTTAACCTACGATGTCAATAAATACTGATTGAAATGAATAACTATTTTCTTTTTCTTTTCGTTCTGGGTGTAGCTGTGCAAGTCATATAAGAGAAAATCTGACTAATTTGGCAGAAATAGTCGTAGAAGTGAATCACGAAACCTTTGACTGATTTACAAACAGACTCATGTAGTCTTTTTGAAAGAATTGATATATCAGAAGAGATCAATTTTGAACTTTCAGACATTAACTTAAACAGAAGTAACATGATATCGATTGATTGCAACCCATAGAAAAAAAACTGTTAGCGCAATCCCTACGAGATTAAACTGTGAAACACGATATATCTATTGTTACTAATTTCCTAAAAACTGATCTTTTTTACGTATACTGGGCATATTTCATCAGCATTGCTAAATTTACAGAGTAGAACTTCATAAAGAAAATACTCCATGAATATTCCAATTAGATGTTACTTATATATAACATCTGATAGTCTCTTGCAGGCGACTATCAGCCGCTGTGACGATCCATGAACACTGTCTGTCACGGTCTATGATGGGTCTGGAGCTTGTCTGTCACGGTGTGTAATAGTTAATTAGTTAATTAAATACTAATTAATTAATTAAGATATCTTTCATGGTCTGTGATGGGTCTGGGCCGTGTCTGTCACGGTCCGTAGTGGAGAGGGGGTGTGGATGTAATGGCTGGGCCATTTCTCCCTCTCAAAGAGAAACTGTTCCACTTCAACGAGAAATGCTTAAACCACATAAGGTCAGAAGGAAACGCTTTTTATACGAACCCCATAACTTCATTCGACCACATCACTGCAATCGTTACTCTTCAACAAGAAATCCTTGATCCATATTCCCATACGCAAGCAGAAATCGAAGAGTGTTAGAGAGAAATGGATAATTTTTTTCTCATCTTAACGGAAGTTTCTAGTAGAATTAGATTTTTTCTATTAGAAATGGTTATTTTTCAAAAAGAAATCCTTCATCAATGTCCCCATACACAAGCGGAAATCGAAAAGTGTTTGAGAGAAATAGATAATTGAGGATGTGGGTGTGTGTGTCGGTGTGAATGTGGGAGTGGAGTGAGGTGGGAGTGGCTGTGAGGAAGATAATAATACCCACATCCACACCCATACACCTACCCTCACCCGACACCCACACCCTTGCTATGTTAGCCACCTAAAAATGAGATTCGTGTTGTGTACCACTTTAATTCTCAGTAAAGTCTAGGCATTTCAAAGATCGATGTGAAGCTACCACGACGACCAATCAGAACTCGAGCATAATTTACCATTCATAGTCCATAAAATACCACACATAACTTCCTTAGCAACCAAATCTTTTTCCTACTACCTAATAAAAAATAAGCATCTTTTAAAAATCAATCACCAAAACTTTATAAAGCACACAAAAAAATCATCAATTCAAAACTGAGATAGAGTCCCCTACCCATACTTCATATTCACCAACGAGACACATGTTCAACTATTCAATCAGTCACAAAAAAAACAAAAAAATTAACGAAAAACGAAAAATTGACGATACCGTCCATTGCCTGGACATAAGTTATACATCATCTTGTAGAGAATTTAATTCTGCATCGATTGATGTATACCTTAAATTAAGATTCCATTTCCATATAGGCGATATATGGTCAATTATTAGTTGGGTCACAGAAAAAAAGCAAAATCTGGACGATACGATCCACTGCTGGAACATAAGTTATACATAATCTGGTAGAGAATTTAATTCTCCACAGATTGATGTATAACTGAAATGAGGATTACATTTCCATAGAGGTGATATATGCTGAATTATTAGTTGGGTCATAGAAAAAAAGCAAACAATTTTGAAGAAAAGTAAATTGCTTATGCGACGATCCATTGTCCGGAGATAACGTACAGACGTAGTGAGATTTTATAAAACTCTGGATCCAATCATGTAGTCCTCTTTTTACTATCTCATGTAGATTCCGTTGGGAATCGTAAATTCTTAGGTAAGTTACAGAATGAAGTAAAAATTGTGCTAGAAAATGTGAAAAATGATTTGGTTTTGCTGGATTGACATGGCTGAAATCATCCAGGGATGTTAGGGAATCGCAATTTGAAAGGAATGGTATGTGGTTTGGGTGATTTGGTGTTGCTGTAAAGGCCACAGTTTCGAAACGAATTTATTACATATTGGATTTTGTTAATATTGTATTTTAGGTTCAACTAGTCTGGTAGGTATTTCCGTTGCGTAAAACTCTGTTGCGGACAGATGACATGAAAATGAAGTGTTATATGAGATGGGAACGAATTTGGGTATGTACTTAGTTTGATTCGTGTTGGATGTTTGGCAATCTGTATGTAATTTTTGGGTGTGGGGGGAAATATTTCTGAAATTGTGGACTCTTATGAGAGTAGCATGCATTTTCACTACGTCTATGGTTTTGTGCGAGCTAGTGAATTCGGACTTTTCTTGAATGATGCAGCCTTTGTGGGAGCTGCAAACTGCTCGCCTATGATTGTTTTTAGGGTTTTTATTTCAGTATTTACATGATTGTTTGTTGTGAGAATTTAATACATGCGTTTTACTCAAGGATCCTTCCTCATGTTTGAATGTCTAGGAGCAGGCTATGGGTTGTTTGGATAGGTTAGAAATGTGTTTACTTTGGGTGATATACAGTTATGTTTTTCACCTTTTATTTTTTCCATCCTCTGATCTATGTTTCGGTGTTGTGTTCGGTTCACTTGAAATCAGTGGTTCCTTTTTTTCAAAATTTTTTGTTTTTTTTTGTGACTCAACTAATAATTGACTATATATCACCTATATGGAAATGGAATCTTAATTTAAGGTATACATCAATCGATGGAGAATTAAATTCTTCACAAAATGATGTATAACTTATGTCCGAGCAACGGACCGTATCGTTCAGATTTTGCATTTTTTTTGAAATTTTTTTTGCTTTTTTGGTCGTGCTAACTCTTTGCGTTTTGCTGGCTTCTCACTGATTTCTGTTGGGAAGGGTCGCCATTTCGAAATTTTCGGCCTTCAATCTGATGCTTTTGGTTTTTCGATTTTCTCATTGGTAGTTTTTTCGACCGATAAACTTTTTTCTCTAGTCGTGGTAATTGGTCGTGTTGTGATAGCTTCAAAGCAATATTTCAAAGGAGATTCTGTTCAGCACGACGTGTGATTGGACTATTTTACGTGGAAGAGCTGTGGCAATCAAGATTATCAATCGCATATGGTGATTATCTACAATCGAACTTTCTTGAAATGGATTTCTGGCAATTGAAATGCTCCATTTCTATATCCCGTCATGTTTTCTCGTTAGTACTTACTCTGAACTTTCAGCTTGAATTTGACCACTAGTCTAATAATGTTAGAAATTAAATGTACTTTCGTATTGAGTAATGTTGGAGTGTGCGAGTTTGTTTTCTGTGTTTGTAATCAGTTTTGCTTCGTATTCGTCGTTAATGAGATTGCTTGGCTTATTTCCCATGTAAGCATGTTTATGTGAATCAGCGAAGCATCACATTTTCGTCAGGTAGGTAGTGTTTTTTCATCAGTATGCTCATCGTCGCATCTATATCGTTCTTTCAATATTCTCCATTGTTTTTCGCTTTCCTTTACATGTGCTGTCGTTACGATGAAAAAATACACACTAATATTTACATACGCGAGCGCGTTAAAATTAAATGAGGAAAGGACATGTTGCAAAAAGCTCATTTTTTTGTCCGTGATTGTTTTCGCTTTTATCTATCTGATAGGTATGCAGGAGCCACTAGAAGTGTTTCCTACGACCGAGTTTTGGAAAATTTCAAAGTGAGGCATTCCGCCTGGGGTCTCCCAAGGATTCGAAAAAAAATCTTTCCTCAAATAGCTTCAGCAGCACATAATTTATATGCACTTTTGCGCAGGAGCGGCGAAACGTTTTGAAATTAGGTGAGGCTCATATTAAATCGAATTTTTTATGGTGAGACAGCTGTTCATGTATAAGAATACGCTTAGTTCAAAGATTGTGAGGTCATTAACCATTTAAGACTTGGATTTCATACTGCTAAAAGAAGAAGTCCTTTACTTGCTACTATGCTCTATAAATTGAACTCGTGAATCAGTAGTAAAGAAGGGTTTGAGCAAAAGTTGAGATTTGTTTTACTGAAATAGTGAAAATTAGGGGTGGCATATTACTATTACTCAGTAATTGGTAATAGTAATTATTACTTTATTATTTATTACCAGTAATAATGTAATAAAACCTTGAAAGTAATAAAAGTAATTAGTAATAATAAGTAATAACTATTACTGTAATAAAGTAATAATAAAACAATAAATGTAATATAACATAAATAGGAAGAACAGATAAGATATTGGTATATAAATATTTTTTTTTGTTGAAATATTATTTCATAGATGTTATCTCAGAAGCGCTGAGTGTATAGAAAAAAATAATATATCAGAGCATTGGATTCGATTCTATCTGTTTATTTCTTGTTCCTATTCTCCTTAGCCAACACAGCTGCTATTTTTGGCGTTGACTATTGCTACACTAGAAAAAATTGTTTTCGTTGGAGGTTTATTCGTTCACTAAAAAAATAGTATTTTGTTATAAATATTTTATTATAAAAATGGAGAAAAACAACAACTCTTCTAGTTATTCCAAAATGTTAAGATCGAACTTAAAAAACAAGGAAAATTTGAACAGTAAAGAGAGAAGAACTTTCTCTCTTCAACGACGACGGTCAATTTTATCAATCTTATCGTCTTCAAGTTCTATTCAGAAACCTGAACGTGGTCGTTCTCAAAATCGAATTATTACAAATAATGACATTGATATAAACAAAGTGATTACTGCTTGTAGAAATGATAATGGCACTATGGATGTAGATATACAACAAAATAATTTATCTTCTAAACAACCACAATCATCAATAAGTCCTGATCATTTATCACACCAAAATGATATTGAAGATTATATTGAACGAAGTGATAATGAAAGCTCAGGAGGAAATCGAAGCTTGTCTACAACATCTCGTGATAATGTGTGGGCTTTTTTTACACATGTTGCTGATGATACTTATCAATGTCGTCTTTGCTCAAATGTATGTTTTTTTATTTAAATGCTTGATTGTTTTTTATCAGATGAAAACTTCCTAATAAAGAAGGACAGAAAAACAACATTAATTTTGATTTTGACAGACTGAAAAGTGTCTTTTACATATCAAGAAAATATTTGCATAGCTTCTCAAATAAAAAAATATGTCACTTCCTGATTTACTGTGTTTAAATATCTCTTTTAATAGTATTTTTTATTCATTTAGACATATAAAGCATATAACCGTGTTGATGCAAATTTAAGAAAACATATTGGTAAAACTCATAAAATGGAACAATATTTATTTGAATCTCAAAAAAGTAACAATTAAGTGAAGAAACAATCTATATCGCCGGAACAAAAAAGAATTACACAACACTGCCATCGAATGCATTATAAAGGATGGACGCTCTTTCGGCGATTTTCGTCGAGAGAGAATGAAGAAATTTCCTTCGGTAGCAATTCCAGGCTACGTTGGGCCCCACAGAAAAACAGTTGCTAGACGTTTACGTCTGTTATATAATAAATATCGAAAAGAATTAAAATGTATACTGATGGAATTAAATGATATTTCGCTAACAACTGATATTTGGCAAAATTCCCGCCAATCATATTTCATTGTTTTAACTGCTCATTTTTATGAAAAAGATTATAAATATACCTCACTCGTTATTGGTTTTCGACAATTTATGGGTCCGCATGATGCTGTTCAAATTATAAGATACATTAATTATGAAATCGATCGATTGGAAATTCGATACAAGCTTCGATCTATAACAACTGATAATGGAGTAAATATCAAAAGTGCTACTCAAAATAATGATTTTGGTGTTCGAATTGGATGTTATTGTTATAATATCAATTTGATAATTTCTCAAGGCTTAGATTTATGGAAAAAAATCTGTATTAAGAAAGTCAGTATCAACTTTTCTTATTGTATTTCGTGTGTGTTCTATTATATTTCAATTTTTTTCTTCGAGAATGTGGTTGAATGAAACAACATCACCCTGATGAAGAAGAAGAACCAATGATCTACTCAGAAGAGATTCAGATTACTGAAGGTATGACTGAATCGGATACACGAAATACACATGTCTTATTAGAGAAAGATGCAACATCAGAAGAAGAATCAATTATTGAAGATTCTAGTGATGAAGAAAACTTTAGTAGTGAAGAACAGGAACAACAACAAGCTCAGGAAAAATTAAATGATATTGTTGATGAACAAATATTTAAAGATACAATTACAAATGATACTCCTCCTGGTAAAATAATATTTGGTATACATTTGTTATTATGTTGTATTCGTTGTTTAATCGTTTTAATTCGGAAATGTTATTTAATTAATGAATATGTTCGTAGACAAGCAAAAGCTGATAAAACTATACAAAGTGGTGAACTTGTAGTTGATTTCCATATTAGATGGAATACAATTTGTGTTATGTTAACAAAATTCATCGAACATCGTCGTATAATTGCTGATATTACCAATACTCCAGATAAAACTACGAATCTAAAAAGATCCAAATGTGATCGTCTAATGTCATTAACATTACGTCCTCAACATTGGGAATGAATAATTACTTTGAAAAAATACTTGATCCATTTCACAGTGCTACACATGCCTTATCTGCCCGTAATTATGCAACGATTGCTCCCGCGAAAGTAATTGTTTTCACATTGAAAAATTTTTTATCAACTCGAAATATATATCATCATTTGAAAAATATTTTAAAAGGCAACTCTTAAAAAAATATAAATTGTATTTCGAAGTCAAAGTCACAGAAGAACAAAGTCCTTTAGCATTAGTATATTGAATCTTGCGCTTTTTATTTGATTTAATTATTTGTCTCACTATTTCAGGTTGCTGCCTTTTTATGTCTATATGCAAAACAATATTTGACTGTATCTGATTTGAAAAAAGCTGAAACTATACGTATTCAAGAATATAATGAAATTCTTCGATCGGAAAAACTTATATCATCAGCAACAACAAATAATATTGCAGTCTCGTCTAGTAATGCTCAACAATCCATGGAATCATCTGAAGGTCATATGGAAAAATCAATCGATTATTTATTAAAAATTTGCTTAGTAGAAAAACCACCAGTTCATAAAACCACCAACAAAAGAATTGTATGGACCATACAGCAAGAATTAGGTTATTATGCGATGACAGGAACTCCAAAACGAAATTTTCAATCGTACTGGAACTTGAATCAAGATAAAATGCCTATATTAGCTTCATTGGTTCGTCGATTTTGCTTATCACCTGCAACAAGCGTCGCCAGTGAATCATCATTTAGCTGTGATAATTATATACAGAGGAAACAACGATCTTCTCTATCGTCCACTAATCTTTGCTATACAATGGTATTACGAGATGCTGGTGTGGTTAGAAGATTAAGTCAAATATATTAAACATTTTTTTTATTTAGCAAAAAGGATGAAAGTTTTTCAGATATGTAGCTCGTCAGACTTCTTGATATACACATTTTTAAAGCTACATTTTTATTATTCTTTATTTTAAGAAAAGATATTGAAATAAACTTTGGATGCTTGTTTATCAAAAACATGAATTTCATTTATTTTAATTAGCGAATCAAAAAGAAAATGCATACAATATAGTTTTTGCATAACAGCTGGTTTAGGTTAACAAAAGGTCTTACACTATAGGGATCGACTAAAATAAAGCATGTGTCCTTTGTTATTTAATGATTCAACTTATACGACAGACTTACATATTTTTTAAATTCAAAAACTATAATCCTAGTACGCACTAACATGGTCCAAGATTATTAATAATGGTAATTGTATAAATTATGAAAGAAAAGCACGAGTGTTTTCTTCATTTAAATTAATAAGATCTCATTACTAGGTTAAGTTAACTTTCTACGCCTTGATGAAGTATTATTTTAATCAAACTTGTTCTGCATAATCCAAAAACTATACTTCTTCCGTCAATAATGAATAAATATTTAGATCAATTTATGTGGAAAAATGAAATCTAACGATGTCATAATGCTTTAATGAGGAAGTGAAAATCTAATCGATGATGAGAAATAATTCTACTATCCTATTTATTATTACTTATTACTTCCTGATTACTTTATTACTTTTTTGTATAGTTATTACTATTACTGGTAACTAGTAATAACAGTTATTACTTTTATTACATTATTACCAATATTTCTTTAATACTTTTATTACTTTTCAAAATTATTACTTATTACTAGTTATAGTAAAGTGTCACCCCTAGTGGAAATAGTCCAAGAAAGTTTGCTACTTTTCTTACGCCACTATAAATGTTAGCATGATTTCTTTTAGATCTCTATCGAACAGTATTTTTATTTATATAGATTACTAAACATTAGCTACAGCTCAAAATATACTCTTCACTAGATTTGATCTTGAAAATTCTTTCAATTATCAGCATGATTATTAAAATAGACAATTCTTGAAGTTCAAATGTTTATAGCAATGGACTTTACGACAAGTGATTGTAAAAAGATGGAGAGACAAAAAGACATCCGAATTCAAACATGAGTAGTTGTCCAGGATAAACTACTGTCATACACAATTTATTGAAAATACTAAGTTCTACGTTGTCTGCTAAACGAGAAAATAAGTTCGTCAAGACTTCAGCCTATTTTTGAAAAATAATGTACGTGTTTGTTTCCTGTTGCCATCACATTCCATTATTGTATGACAAGAGTTCATAAATTCCGAAATGATCTATACTGCTACGATATAACATTAAAGAAACTTTTCCCAGTCAGACAAACACTAAACAAACGCGTTAAAATGTTGCAAAATTTTAACGCTTTTTTTTGGTGTTTGTCTTACTGGGAAGTTGTCAGATTTTTCAAATATTTCCTTTCACGAGGTCTTATAGCACCATGAGGTTTTAGAAAAATCAAATTTTCGAATTTTGGCCCGAACCTTTTCATATATAAAGATTTTAATTAGACAAGCTTCCATAAAAATTAAGAAGTTTTCAACGAAGTCTCTCAGAGATATGGAATTTTTTAAGACAGCGTCCACAAGGGCATCAAATATCCGAGGCACTCGATAAAAATGCTTTTTTCGATTTTTTTTGCTCATTCAAAACTTCAATGTCTAAGACTACTAACCCTAAAATTTTAGGTTCTAAGACCCTTCCGATGAAAAGTTAGTCAATACCGACTTTTAGCACTATCATACCTTTTTGAGGAAAAACAAGAAAAAATATCCTATAAAAGATGTACCAGCTTACGTTTCAACAGATTGTTGAAAATTTTCATGGTACACATAAGGAGATAGATAATTAAAAGCTGATCAAAATAAGCTATTTTGATTTAATATAATCTCTAACAATTCTAGTTTTATAACGCTAATATGAGTCAAAAGTGGTCATTTTGATTAGTTCAAATAAAACAGTGTATCTCCTGCTGTGTTGCAGCTTTAAGAGATCCCAGACTGAATTTTATATATGTTGTGCAACTTTTTATTCTCTACAAAATGGTCGAAAAATATTTGAAAAAAAAAAGTTCCTCTTTGATGCAAAAAAGGGCTTATACCTTCGAATTTTTCATGGTTTTTGTGATTTTTCAGTAGAATATAAACATTTTTAGCGGTTTGCATTGATATGATCTAATGATAAATCAAAATAAATACAATACTCGGAATCAGCATGAAAAACTGCATCTATCCATATATGTTTTAGCGAAAAATTTTTCTTGGCCAAAATTGACCTGTGGGGGACCAGGGAGAAAAATTTCTCTTAAATATAGTCGTAGGGGAGCATAGGCTAGTTTTCGACAGGAAAAACTTTTTGCTGAAAAGTATATGATTAGATACAGTTTTTGACGCTGATTCCGAATATCGTATTTATTTTGCTTTAACATTTTGTTACAGCAATGAAAATTGCTAAAAATATTCGTTTTCTGTTGAAAAATCATCAAAACTTAGGAGGTGTAAGCCTCGTTTTGCACTGAGCATACCATTTTTTTTAAATATTTTTTTACCATTCTGTAGAGAATAAAAAGCTGCACAACATATGTAAAGTTCAGTCTGGGATCTCATGATTCTGAAACACAGCATGAGGTATACTTTTTTATATAAACTAATGAAAATGACCCTCTTTGACTCATGTTGGCTTTGTAAAGCTTGGACTGTTAGACACAAGTAACGCTCTTTCGTGTGACTCGCTGGATCCTCGACTGTATATTCGGCCCTTTGGTATTTTATACTGTTTTACAGTATTCAAAACAGCTCGTATCCAACGTGTCAAAAGAATGGATGGATGTGTGTGTTCATATTAGCGTCAATCTTGTTGTGCATAATGGTATGGGGGTCCGGATGAACATTTTTGCCACAAATACATCTAATCAAATCGATATCCCCATATTTATATGCAACAATAGTCTAAGGAACTACATTATGGCGGCGATATCCACATGCACTCAAAAAACAGATTATATTCAATTTTCTGAGAGGTCACGAAGCAAAACGCATCCACGACACTATTGTGAAACAGCGCCATACTGCTTGAAATTTCTACTAGAAAACTGTTGGCTCACCAAAACATCGGCCGACAATATTTTTTACTGGGGTATGCGCTACAAAAATACGGGTTCAATTGAACTCCTAGCTTAAAATTAATCATACTAGATCTAGTCTTCAATCGAACTGCCATACTTGAAAGAAGCTCCTGCTCAAAGTAACCGTCAGATTAGATAGGTAATTTGAATACATCTGTATACATTTCGACATTTGAATGAATACAGACAAGAACACATACCAGCAGAAGAATTCCCGTTTATTTCATTTATATCTACTTCTGATATCATGAATATAAAATCTGTGACTGATGTTTACCGCCAAATGTAGTATTAAAATATTGTGCACGTGCATAAAAAGCGTTGTCACCCTTTATTTCAACATATTTATCAGTTCTTACCAACTGCTAGTCCTTATTCAAACCCATTAGGTCTAGACTGTTGATTTTTGTTTGATGAATACAAACAATCTGAAGTGTGTCTTGAAGAGATTTTTTAGTGCACCGGCTAGTCGTTCGTCGGAAACCCTTCGAGACACTACCCATGGCTAGTCACTGTTATGTTTCATTCTATTTCTCCATAACGCCGTCCTTTTTTTATTTAAACTTCACCTAATCTCAAATTCGGCTTAATTTGACAAACTATTTGATCCGTAGTACGAGAATTCTCGATGACAATTTCTAAACCAAAGCATCATTGTGAACTATTTCTGATTTCTTCAATTTCATTCTGTAACTGGACATCAGAGTTTTATTGAAATTTCTCATTAAGGAAATATTAGTGAGCATTCTCAAAAAAATCAAGCTTTTAAACTTATTTTTCATGAGCGAAATCTGCAGAATGGTTACAATATGAACCATTAGTCGTTCGTTTTACATAAGTGCACTTATGGAAACAGTTTGTTTATTGTTATTTAACATAAAAGATATGACATCATTTTTATACGTCAAATTTTTATTACTTTCTTCGAGCTATCGCAACTGGAAATTTCACAAGTTGGAGATCCTCCAAACATACACAAGGTTAAAAAATTGGTTTTTTATAATAATAATAATAAAAAACAATTTATTGACATATCCCAGTTTAAGACCCTGCCCCATCTGTGTATAGATTTCCTCAGAACATAGATATAACCATATGAAAGAAGTGGGAGAAATACGCTTTCAACATCAGTTCTGTTGGAAAACTGTTAGAGTATCTAGCTGATTTTTATCCATTTCCTCTATCGTTTCAAAAGATAGTGTTGTCTCTCTTTGAACATACATGACTTTTATTATGCTTTTAAAAACTGCCGAGATACGAAGATTTGACATGGGAAGCACCTCTTAGTGGAATCACAATAGTATCTTTATAACAAATACGTAAGGCTTCAAGGCGCGAATCACTTCGATCGTTTAGAATTGTGAAGAGTATTATTGAGGTGTTGCTAATCTGCTTGTCTTCGCAATTTTTCAAGGCATTCTAATAGTTACCTATGCACAACAAATAGCTCTAATGTCTCTTCGAATCATGGAGCACCGGTTCAAATCACCAAGGTTTTCTTATAACTATCGAATAATCAGAACAGATTTCAGTAGCATATTAATTGCTATCCTTTTCATTAAATTCATGAATAGCCGCAAACGGTCTGTGTTAACGAGAAAAAAGTCACTAACTTCATGACTATTTTCATAATATTGGCAAAATTTGCCAATATTCACTTTCATTTTCTTCTTTTCATACGTTTAGACACAATCTAAAGCTCACATAAACCATGCTTAATTACTGGTATCATTTAAGGATAGAAAAATCTTCTGAACACTGATAGACTAAAAGGGCTTACGAGAGGTACTGCCATATCAAAAGACTTACGTCTGCTTGTCGTATTAATGCGATGTATATTGTAAAGACGAATGTAATACGTTGATAATGTAATGTATCGACGTTGTTCAGTAACGAAAATGAAAGCATCATTTTGCTTATGTATACATCGAAAATACGTTTGGCTTGTGTGCATCCACCCGTATACGTGAGATAAAGCATGATCATATATTATTGAGACACACTGGGCTTTTTCCCACAAAAATGTTATCATTCTTTTGCTTGTACTATCACTTATCGATCAGACAGCTTGAGTAGTGAAGAGAGAGAGAGCGAGTTAATAGATGGCTGGAAAAATGTGCATAATATCACGGCTCTATTTTGATTTTTCTACCTATCTTTGCATAGGATAGGTAAAATACACAGGCTTTACAAGCAATAGTACGCAGCTTTATATCATTGATCACGTTAAAACCACGCTCAACGGTCCCTTCTGCCTATAACAGAAGATATTGGTTTTTACTGCCACTTTTGGAAACATTTCTTGTCTATACGCATATTCCTCGTCAAAAATCGATATTTGGATGAACTCTTGTCCTTAGGATCGTTTCTGATCCTCACAGAAACTGGGAAGTCACTTTCAACAGCTCCCTTGGCTACCACGGTCATGTGTATCCTTGCTTTGATTCAGATCCCTTTTCTACTCGTTATATTCGTTTAAGTTGCAGTTAAACTCATCATTCTGCTACCTATCTCGGTGGGAAGTCAACTTCCGACACAACTTACACTCTCGCCCGATAGAATCAGTTATATTATCAACTTCAACCTTTACATCAAGATCTGTCAGACTGGTTCTGTTTAGTAGTGGTTCTATCAAGCCAAACCTCTCGTTCAGCTATTACTCATTGTTCTGTACCATCTCAAATTTTTTCATAGAGCAATACTCATTTTTATAATAGTTGCATTCGATTTTTGTCCTCAGTTGGCATCTTAGCAGTAGAGTGTACTCTCAGTTTGATCATGTTCTTTATTAGGGTGGTAGCTTCGAACTTAACTACAATACTCATTGCAGACGTGCCTTGGTACCACCGCTTTCGGCAGGCTTCGGTAACTGCATCCGACAGTTCTTCAAGTTTCTGTAAGAATCGTTTCAGACGCTTGCGATCCCTTTTTTAGCACGAATTCTATCTTACAAATGAACGTTCACAATTGATAAGCACCGCTCGCGCCCGTACTTTGTTGGCAATTGTAGTGCCACTTTTTCTGTTTTATTTATGCTTTTTTGTCATACGTTAACTAGGACATGTTTTTTTCTACTAAATATTTGATCACTAACTTATCTTTTTTGGATTATTTACCCTTAAATTTTTAGTCAAATCTGGCTTTGTGCCTGATAAAGAGACAATATCTTATTTCCAATTTTTTTATAGACACTTTTATTGTTTTCAGCGTCAAGCCCAATGAAGATTGCTATGGTCTTCTTTAATTTCTTGAAGAGGAAAAGAACTATTAAAATGAAAAAGCAGTTGTAGTATTTTTCTTTTCAAAAATAACTGAAAAAGTATACAAAGACAACAAGTGAAGTAAGCTTGTCAGCGCAGCTCCTTTGGAGCTGAAATGTAAAACTCACGTATGTGCTTCCGAGTTGTTCTCTTAGTGCATTATCTGTAAACTCAAAAATAGTTTTTTTACGAATAATTATGAATGCATTAGAAAATTGTATAGAATCTGAAGCCTTTTGTGTGCGGTTGCTGAGATCTGTAATGGTGGCCTGTCTGTAAAGGGGGATGTTTGTAATAGGAGTATGTCTGTCGTGTTCTCTTCCACGTTGTTGTGTGTCTGTAATCGGATGGGGAAGGGGGAGCCGGAAAACCTTGACCTTAAAACTTACACTCACGAGGGAGGTACCCGAGGTGTCCTATCGATTTAGAGCTCATACTTTGACCACAAGTAGACCTCAATATGACTAGCAAAAGCCCAAAAGGATTCGTGCCCATGGATATGTGGTCAAAAGTTACGGCCATGTCATTATTCACACAGAAACGTATAATGGATAGGCTGATTTTTTAACTTTTCTATAACTCTTCTGATTTGAATAACGACATTTTTTTTTCTATAATGATACCACGTACAGTCACGTAGGCTTTCTGTCTTTTGTTTCTGTCGTGTTATCGCAATAAGAAAGAATGTAAAGAATAATACGCGATTCCACTAGGCTCTATGCATTTGTTCGTATACTCTTTCGAAAGTAAAATGATAAACGTTGCGTCTGTAACGGCCATGTTAGCCGATCGTGTTGCGAAGAAAGATTCTTATCGTCCTTCAGGTAACATTCGTGAACAAAAACTTGTCGATCAGTTGTACGAAATACTCGATAATGTTCTGACGAGTTCGTCGTACGTAGTAGAAAATGAGACTACACTCGACTACGACGCTGCGTTCGATGATGCGCACGAGGACGAAAGTTATGACACCGAAGCTGATGAAGAAAATGATCCTACTTTCTATGATGCTGAAGGTGAGGATGAGATCGGAGACGATGCTTTATTGCATCAATTCTCTCTCGAATGCATGACAAACGTCGTTGACTTCTACGATGAAATCGACAAAACAACTGGAAAACGAAAACATACGTGGAAGAGTGTCCAGCATCGATTCAGATGGGTCTCTCACAGGCGGTATTTGGGACGCTTTCGAAAATATGTGGAAAGTCATGGTACAAAGAAGCAAAAAGTAGACGATATCGAGACATTCGTATACGAGAGATTCGAAGCAGCTCGTGAAAGTTGTCTTCCTGTACATGACATCGATCTAAAACGTTGGGCTCTATAAAGAGCACAAGAAAAGTCACTTCATGAATTTTCGGCCTCCAAACATTAGATCACTATGTTCAAACATCACCACAGTATTGTCTCTCGAAAAATTACTAAATTTGTTACAAAACATGTCCTCGATGTTGCCGATGAACTTGAGCAGTTGGCTATTCGATTTGTCGAACAAGCCAAAGCCGAAATGTAACACTACAGTCCCGAAGAAATTATGAATACTGATTAAGTTGGGTTGGAAAAAGAATTGCACTTGACTCGCACATTGTGCTATCAAGATGAAAAATTGACAGTGGCCGCTATAAAGTCTCGAAATACAATTACCCACTCTTACACTCGCCAACCGATGATTTATCTAGCCGAGGAAGTAGTAGGACCTATCTATTTGTGTCTCAAGGAGCCCAATGAGCGGATAAGCGAAAGTGAGTTTGCTTATATTTGTTTTTACTTCTCTAACTGATACTCTGTTAGATGTTCGTGAAAAAATGTTTCAACCCAGAAATGTTGTCATCACATGCAGCAAGTCTAGCAAATTGAACACGTCGCTCGTTCATTACTGGAGAGATATGGTTCTAGCCCCGAATGCTCCTAAAAAGTGTCTTCTTCTCTCGGACGCCTGGACTGGGCAAGGCGACGAAGAGATATATAAGAAAGTACCAGGATGCAAACATCTTGCTATCCCGCAAAAGATTACTGATCGACTTCAACCACTCGATGTTTTCTATAATAGACAAATGAAGTTGATAATACGGCGTGCCTACGATCGCATTATTCTCGATCAACTGCCGATTTCTATCAGTACACGGGGCAATATCATTCGACTAGTTTCGCTGACGCACAGCCAAATATTCGCTACAATTTTCCATGGTCTAATCCACTACGCGTGGTATGCGAGTGACTACCTCGACAGCCATCCTGGAGTCTTCAAAACGGTCGATGAGGTGTGCTTCGACATACACACAATCTATTGCGGGGCCGAGGGTGGGTATGGGTGGGGTGTGGATGTGGATGTGTGGGTGTGGTGTGGATGTGTGGGTGTGGTGTGAGTGCGGATATGTTCTCATCACCCACATCCATGCACCCATGCCTACACCTACACCCACACCACACACCCACCCACACCCACACCCACACCCACACCCACATCCAATTTGAAAAACATCGATTTTTTAGAAATTTTATTTTACCAAAAAATCATATAAATTAGTCATCTTTTTTTTATAAAACTCGTTTTTTTTCAAAAAGAAAAACTGGTAGTTGAAAAAGCATTTGATTTGTGTGTAATCAATAAAGCTCTATCGAATGTACAAATCGAATGTTTTCCATATTTAGTTTTATTTCTTTTTTGATTTTTTGACTCAAACAGTACAATACGAGCGCAATGTCACCCATATGAGTCCTCTAATCTTGATCAATTCAAAACTTTCCTATGCGCCTGCTTACTTTCCACTCACTTCTTACATCGTACCTCTCGGCGTGAGTCTCACCTTTATTAATGTGTTTTTCTTCATGTGATAATATAAATTGAACTATGTTATGGGCACAGAAAAATACAGAGGGGAAAAACTTCGGAGTATCTCACTATTTTAAACACACATTACCTCGAACAAAATCTTTTTACACCATCCTTCCAAAGTTTCAAGGGTCATGTCATTTCTAGCCTTCGCCACACTCTACAGAAATGATCGTGGCGACTGAGTCCACCCTACAACTTTTTTCTGGTTATGCCGTTACCGAAAGCATTAGTCTTTCTTGGCTTGTGGGATCGCTTTCTGTTTTATTCACGACCATATTCTGTTTCCTTTTTGTTTTTGCTCTTCGTGTACATACTCTTGCAGGCATGTGTTCGTTTTTCTCCAGCTTTTTCTTAAAAGAAAACGAGAGACAACAAGACCAAGACAAAGAATTCCATATGGCATAAATATTTTATTGAAGAAAAATTGATTATTGATACATCGATATAAAGTGAGCGAGAAAGTAGCTAGATACAGAACGAAGAAAAGTGTTTGTAGAATATGTATTTGCAGAAAAAACAAAAACTGAGACGTACATGACTAAAAAGAAGCAAACTACTAGTCTCAACAAAAAAAACGAAGAAAGACAGGTAGTAAAACAGAGAAAAATGAACTAGCTACGAATTTATAGGTAAATTTCAGAACTGTTTTTCTTGTCTGTAGAGATGTGAGGCCATTATACAAATGAATCTCTCCTAACTTAATATAAACCCTAGCCAGTAAAACCAGCATTCTAGTTAAGACGATCGTAGATTTATAATCAAAACTGTCAAATCAGTAGAAAACTCATCATTGCATGGTATATGAACCACTATTACAAACCTTCTTTTCAGGTACATTATAGGCTGCCAGCTCAGATTTCATTGTTAGCTCTACAAACAAGTTACATAACTGATGAATTATTTCTCTGCTCTTACTAGAGTTTTGTTCAACTACTTTGCCATTTCTCTTCGTGCTTAGCTCATATAATTAAAAGCATGATCAGAGAAGGCGTGGCAATTGAATCGTCACGAAGATCAGTGAATTTAATTATATAACTCAGTTTTAAGCTGTGCTTTTTAAATAAACATATTACCAAAATTACATATGATACAAATGATCATAACAATCAATCAGTTCAAATATACTAATACTTAGAAATAAAATTTTCCACTTGATTCTTACATCATAAGATACTATGAAGAAATGAATAAGTCATATAAAACTACTATCCCATTATATTTCTTGTTTTGAAAGTAAGCTGTTAATTTGGTAGTATAATCCAACATTACATGTTACGTGAACAATTTTTATAAGAAGCTTGCTCTATTATATTGTTTATTTCCTATCTAAAATCTCAAGAGAATAGATGACCCTAGATTACATGGCGAATGCATCTGTCCAATCATAGTTATGTTCAAGTATATGGCTCACTTCTCAACTAAAATCTTACGAGGATGAGAAGATCGAAGATTACATGACAACTGTATTATTCTAAGGATAGTCATGCTTAAGTATATTGCTAATTTCCAAGCTAAAATATAAGAAGGATACGATGATCAAAAATTACATAGTAAAAGTATCATTCTAATAATAGTCATCTTCAGGTATATTGCTCACTTTCAAGCTAAAATATAAGGCGGATGCGATGATCAAAAATTACATGGTAAGTGTATCATTCTAATAATAGTCATCTTCAGGTATATTGCTCCCCTTCTAATCTGAAAGATAAAGAGGATAAGATGATCGCATATTGCATGGTAGACGTATCGTTCTTATCAAAGTTGCGTTTAACTTCATTGCTTACTTTCAAGATGAAACATATAATGAATTATATAACTGTAGAGCCCCAGGTAGATGAATTATTATAATCAAAAGGATGTTCAAAAATGATACTCTCTTCGAAATAAACATAAACTATATATAATGACCTTAGAATAGACGGTAGCTGGGTGATTTTTATAAATATTCTGTTCAATTCTGTTGCTTTCCGGTTAGCCAAGATTTGAGTTCGTATCATGATAACAAGTCATATCGTAAACGAAGACTGGTGAACACAATTCTGTTCCAGTACATCCTTCAGTTTACTGCAAACTTCTGCAGCGGGTAATAAAATCGAAAACTACGCCTCTGGTTAATCATTTTAACAATCATTCTATTCAATCATGATACTCATATCCAGCTAAACTTTTCCTTTTAGTTCCGGTACGTAAGATCCCATGATAAACCAATAATCAAACAAAATGTCTGTCCGTGAATATTGCTTACCTCCAAATCAAAACGTAGCACTTTAACGGTAGTTGAGCATCATATGACAAGTGAGTAGCACTTTGGGTAGAATTATTTTCAAGTATGTTGTTCACTTCAAAACTAAAATATTAAGAGGATATGATGAGCTAAGGTTGCATGGTAAATTTACCATTCTAAGTATAGTTATGTTCAAGTATATTTTCTACCTCACAGGTAGAATATACGGTGGATAAGATGATCGAAGATGGCATACCAGGTGTGTCATTCTAAGTATAGTTATGTTTAAGTATATTTTCTACCTCACAGCTAGAATATACGGTGGATAAGATGATCGAAGATGACATACCAAGTGTGTCATTCTAATTAGATTCATGTTCAAGTATATTACTCACTTCCAAGCTACAGTATGAAATAAATAAGATAAGCCAATATCATCCATATAAAGTATAGTATGGACAACTGTTGTATCCACCAATATTCTCAGATTCAAGTGCAATATTCCCAAATAATAACATAGTCAAAGATTGAATGGCAAGTGTATTATTTCAAGCATACTGATGCTCAAGTATATTGCTCATTTACATGCTGAAATATAAGGAGAATAAGATGATTGAAGATTGCATGACAAGTGAATCATTCTAACCATAGTTATCTTCAAGTATATTTCTCACTTCCAAGCCAACATATAAGGAGGATTAGATAATCGAAGATTACATGGCACGTGTGTCATTCTAAGTATATTCATGCTCAATTATATTGCTCATTTTCAAACTATAATATAAGAAGAATAAGATAATTAAAGATTAGATGGAAAGTGTATTACTCTAATAATAGTCATGCTCAAATATACTCCTCACTTGCAAGCAGAAGTACAAGAAGGATCAAATGATCGAAGATTGCTTGCTAAGTGTATCATTCTAACGATAATCATGTTCAAGTATATTGCTGACTTTCAAGCTCAAATATAAGGAAAATAAGATGATCGAAGACTGCATGGCAACTGAATTATTTTAACTATAGTCATGTTGAACTATACTATTTATTTCTAGGCTAAAATATAAGGAGAATAAGATGATCAAAGACTACATGACAACTGTATCATTCTAACTATGGTCATATTGACCTGTACTATTCACTTCTAGACTAAAACATAAGGAGAATAAGGTGATCGAAGATTACGTGGCAAGTTTATCATTCTAAGCATAGTCATGTTCCAGTATAGTGCTCACTTCGGATCTAAAATATAAGAAGAATAAGATAATCCAAGATTACGTGGTAAGTGTATCATTCTAAGGATAGTCATGTTCAAGTATATTGCTCACTTCCAAGCTAAAATAAAAGAGGAAGAAGATGCTCGAAGATGATTTGGCACGTGTATCATTTTAATTATAATCATGTTCAAGTATACCGCTCAGTGCCCAGCAAGAATATGAGATATGTAAGATAAACGAATATTACTGATGCAATGTATAATATTGACAAATACTCTCTCCACTAATATTGTCACATTCATGCGCAATATTGCCATATAATAATATTATCGAAGGTGACACGGCAAACGTATCATTCTAAAAATGATCATGTTCAAGTATATTGCTCACTGTCAAGCTAAAATATGAGGAAGATAAGATGACAAAAGATTACATGGTAGGTGTATCATTCTAACCATTGCCATCTTCAAGTGTATTGCTCATTTCGAAGCTAAAATATAAGAAGAATAAGATGATCGACGACTGTATGATAAGTGTATCTTTATAAAAATAGTCATGTTCAAGTATATTGTTCTGTTCCAAGCTAAAGTATAAGGAGCATGATATAGTCGAAGATTAAATGACAACTGTATCATTCTAACCATAGTTGTGTTCAAGTATATTTCTCACTTCTAAACTAAAATATCAGCAGGATATAATGAGTGAAGGTTTCATGATAAATGTATCATTCTAAACATGTTTATGTTCAAGTATACTTTTCACTTCTCAACTAAAATCTTACGAGAATAAGAGGATCGAAGATTACGTAGCAAGTTTATCCTTCTAAGAAGAATCATGTCCAAGTGTAGTGCTCACTTCAGACCTAAAAAAGAAGAAGAATAAGATGATCCAAGATTACATGGTAAGTATAATATTCTAACTATCGTCATTTTCAAGTATATTGTTCATTTCGAAGTTAAGATATAAGGAGGATAAGATGATCGAAGATTACATGGTAATCGTATGATTCTGAAAATGATAGTCATGTTCAATATATTGCTTGTCTGGAAGTGGATACGTGTGGCTTGCTGCACGACCGATTGTCACATGTCTATTGTTTCCTTTAGAAGAGAATTATGTCCTAAGATACTGATCAGACCGAATTCTATATTCCAATCAGTGACCTTATGAATGATTATACTGTCAATGAATATTTCTTACCAACGTTCCATCTGTGTATATTGTATACGTCTAATCAGAGATCCGCACTTGATAATTTCACTGGGATCACATGAAATATGACAAATTCTAAGCAAAATTATATTCAAGAATATTACTTCTTTGATGAAAAGAATTCGAGTTGTTCTTACAATCGATAATTATATACAAATTGAATGATCATGACAAAATCAGTGTTCAACTATATTGAAAACTTCTAATTAAAGATTGTTATATGATTATCGGACTGAAAGCTACATGCCAAATGTATATCTTTTATAAGAGCTCTATGCCAGTATATTATCCATTTCGTAATACACCTTTTGCATTTGGTATGAAAGCAAGCATGCATATCTAACGAATCACTCTTAGTAGTACTCTGTTCGATATATTGGTCACTTTATAACAAACGTTTGCCATTTGTGCGATCATCACAGATCACATGCCTGTTAGATCATTTTGAGAAGAATGCTGTTTCAATATAGTGCTCATTTTGAGACGCATGTTCGCGATTACTTGTTGGATTATAGAATATATAGCTAATGAATCATTTTTAGCAGGATTCTGTTCCAATATATTATTTGTTTCGAAAATAAATCTTTGTTAATGATAACGAGTTCTAAAATTACTTGATAGATGAAACATTCTCAGTAGAATTTTCTTCAAATATATTGGTCACTTGGTGAAAAAAGTTTGAAGCTAATATCTACAATCTAAGCCTACATGATTCATGATTTGCTTTCAGTACTATCCGTTTCCATTATATTGCTGACTACAATACAAAGCTCTAATGGACTACTCGCTATGAGATGATATGATACATGAATGATCGTAACAAATGCTTTGTTCTAATGTACACCTAATCTGCAATCACAAAGTACAAGTAGGTAATATAATCTAATATCACATGAAAAATGATTATTTCGAATAAAATTTCTGTTCAAGGAGATTGTTTACGTCCACGCTAAGATATGCAGCTAGTAGTATTATTCAAAATAATATGATAAATGATTATTTCGAATAAAATTTCTGTTCTATGAGATTGCTCGAATTCATGTTAAGGTATGAAGTTAGTAGTAGCATTTAAGATAGCATGAAGAATGATTATTGCTAACTAAAATTCTGTTCTAGGATATTGCTCACGTTGATATTAAGGTATGCAGTTAGTAGTAGTATTTACGATAATATAGCAGATGATTATTTCTAACCAAAGTTCTATTCGAGGATATTGCTCACATTGTTATTAAGGTGTGCAGTTAGTAGTAATATTCAGAATACTATGATAAATGATTATTTCTAACCAAAGTTCTATTTTAGGATATTGTTCAGATCAAGGCTAAAGTATGCACTTTATAATGATATACAACGTAATATGACTGATGAATCATTCTAATCAAAGTTCTGTTCTAGTGCGTTGTTCACCTCGATGCACAGACATACAGTTAATAATAATATTCAAAATAATATTGATAGTTAATCATGCAAAAAATCCTGTCCCAATATGTTTCTCACTTCGAATGAAAGGTTTTCAAAGTGATTACATGCTCGAAAAGTTGGTAATAAATAAATGATTCAAATCAAGATTGTATTCTAATAAACGACCTATTTTAAAAGTAAGGATTTTCAAGAACTAATGAAGACGATGATGACATGGTAAACGGATGAAGCGAACAAAAATCATTTTCAAATATATTGCTCATTAGGAAGTTGAATTTTGAAACTTGCTACACGATCTATTGTAACATAATTAATGAACTATGCTAATACAGAAAGTCTTGTTCAAATATATAGCTTATTTTGGAAGTAAATATTTGAGTTGCTAAGAGAGAAGAAGATCACTTGGCTTATTTTTTATTCTAAGAAAGGCTCGGCTCAACTATATCGACAACAGGAACGAAAGATATGTAGCTAGTAGTATAATGGAATATGACATGCTAAACGATTCATCATAACAAGGGCTCTTGTCATATATTTTATACATTAAATAGTGAAGATTTGTAATTGGTAACATGATCAAAGATCACAGTGTCAATGAATTATCACAAGTAGACTTCTGTTTATGTTAAATGCTTATTTAGACTTCAGTGCTGACAATTGATAACATAATCAAAGATCACACGATATGTTGTTTGTTCTCAGTACGGTCTTGTTTAAGTACGATGATAAGTTCAGCTCGTAATTTTATTGGTGATAGCAGAATCAAAGATCGCATGTCTAGCACATTGTTCTAAGTACGGTTGTATTCAACTATGATGCGCATTTCGACCCAAAAGTTTGTCAGTAGTAACATAATCATAGATTGAATGATAAAAGACTTGTTTTAATTAGGATTCAGTTCAGGTATCATTTTTATTTCAAACCATGATTAACTAGTGCTAATATGATCGGCAATCATACCTGATCAAAGAATTGCACTAAATAGGATTTAATCCAAATATTTGTTGCATACTTCAAAGGAAGTGATTTTATCTTGTAACATCATCGATAATCGCATATCAAATGAATCAGGTTTAGAATAGTGCTGTTCAAGTATATTGCTCATTTTGTTGTGATTTCTTGCAAGTGATAATATAATAGAAGATCATCTAGTTAGAGGTTTGTTCTAAGGAGAGTTATTTTCTAGCGTATTGTTCATCTCGAAAGTAAGGTATACTACTGGTAATAATGCTCAGAATAACATCGCTAAAGAATCTTTCTAATTACAGTTCTATTTTTATATATAGCACATTTTAAACTGAAGATTTAAAGTTGGTAACATGATTGAAGATTACACACCAAATGAATGAGTCTTAAAAGGGCTTAGTTGGAGTGTAATGCCTGCCTCAATGTAAATGTCGGCAAGTAATAACATAATCTAGAGTCACGTCGCTAATGAATCGTTGTCAGTAGAACTTTGTTCTAATATATTGAGCATTTCAAACTGAGGATTGGAGTAAGTGACAAGATCAAGCATGGCATGGCTAATAAATTATCCGAACCAAGATCTTGTTTAACTATATTGCTCAGTCGTGAGGAAAGGTTTAGAGTGTGTAAAGTGGCTAAAGATTCTATGTAAAATGAATAGTTGTAAGTATGGTTCGGTTCACTTATACTGCTCATCTCGGCGTAATTGTTCTAAGTAATTAATACAATGCAAGATTACGTACCGTATGAATACTCATAACAATGACTCTGTTCATATATGTTGCTTATTTCAAACTAAACCTTCATAGTGAGCACGATGGTCGAAAATCATCCTGACAAATGATTGATTATAAGTAGTAGCAGAACCCAGTTCAATTGTATTATTCACTATGGATGACTGATTTATTGTTGATATTGTTATTAACGATTACATATCAAATAAATAGTTATAACAATGCCTCTGTTCAATTATATCGCTTAATTTAAAACTAAGATCTAAGATTGATCACTTACTTGAAAGATATATGATTAATGGTTCGTTCTGAAAATGATTCTATTCGAATATACTTCTCATTTTGAAACTACAACTTGCATTTTGTAATAATGTTGAAGTTGGCATGAACAATGAACTATTCTTAGCAGCAGTAGTAGTAATACATAATTCAAGTATATCACTTATTTCGAATATATGATCTTCAATTATCAGATAGTAAAAGATCAAATGAAAAATGAATAGTTCGAAGAAGTCGTTGATGCTAAATAGAAAATCGAAATTCCCAATGTAGAATAATTTCATTTTGCTCAAAAAAGAAGTACTTGGTACATCCAAGAACAGCGAATTTTTGTCACCGTTAGTTTACAGCGCTGAAGGTTTTAGGATAGGTCTATCAAATGGACTACGATGAGGACAATGCAAGAATAAACATTTTCGAACATTGTTGTGCTATTGCAATCAAAACGCAGTACGAAGTAAAAAAGCTGTTAGTGCAATCTCTGTGAGATTAAAATGTGAAACATGATTCAGATTCTGTTTCTGATCACGCAAAAATTCCTTTATTCAATTCAACATAAAATCAGTTTTTTCGTCATTGTTCATAGAATTCTTTCGACTTGGTATAAGGTAGTTGATACAGTCTAACGAGATCTTAGGGATATAGAGCTTATGATAGTCATCAATGGCAGTTTGTCATGATTTGTGATGGACCTAGAGTCCACCTGTCATGGTCTGCGATGGATATTAGTCCTGTCTATCACAGTATATTGGAGGAAGGAGAGAGGAGGGAGGAGGTGCAAATTTCTACCCTATATACTTCAATACTTCTTGTAGATCGTGTTTCACAATAATAAAGAATTCGCATAAAAAGAGAAAACCTTTTGAACCGGCAAATTTTTTAATAACCGCGGCTAAGCGCCGGTTTTGATGAAAAACCGATGACATGCGACACTATTGGTCAATGCCGTCTTTTTATTGTGGAAGCTCATGGTGACAGGCGCTTTTAAACCAAGTCACCTCTTAATCGCAGAAAAACGACAAATCCAAATCGGTGATCAGTTACATTCAAAGTTCAGTTTCATTTTAAGCACGAAAACTTTAAAGTGAAACTATTTTTTCATGCAGATTCGGTCTAACAACTGAGAAAATTGAAGGAATAATTTTTAACAATATTGAAATTTGTTTTCTTCATGTAGATTTGATCAAACCGATGATCTAACTGAAGGTATCAATAAAATAAAATAAATAAATAATTTCAGTTAGATTTGGTGCAACAAACTATTCATTCGTAAGTATGAAAAATAAAATTGATTATTCTTTTTTTCATTTAGTTTTAATCTAATAACTGATCCAACTCAAGCTATCATGCAAAAGTATTTGATTTTCATATATCCACAAAAGGATTTAGGAAATTGCAACGTGTCATAAACTCTTTAAGGATTTATGAAAAGTTTGACATACCGTAAAAAACAGGTTTATTATACGTTGCTCTTTCATAAACTCTCAAAGAGTTGTTTATTCTATTCTTTTTTTTTACAGTGTAGCCTATATAGTCATAAGAGTGTCTTGAAAGTTCCAGCTTCAACAAGTATTTTTCCTCATAATATTCAGCAGCTGACAAATTCTAATTTTTTAAATAAAAAGGAACGGCTTGTAACTATTGAATATCTTTAGTCAGATGATTTATTTGAGTCGAACTTATCAAGACATTCTGATGTTTACAAGAACTACTCGAAGACTAAATTTCGATGTGAAATTCGCTTATTCGAATCGTTTCTACCTTTGTATCCTTTTACCCAAAAAATATAGTATCAATGACCTATCTCTGCTCAGAATGTGCGTGAGCAAGAATCCTTTTCAGAATGAACTTTGCTCTTAGTAGCAGATATATTTCGAAGAAAATGAACCAGAAAGCTTCAGAGTACCTCTCTACACTCAACGATAAATTTATCCTCACCTATGAGCAAGTTCAGCTGCAGAGAATTCTATATTTTCAGCTAACCAAACACAAAACACGATTTAGTTGTGATTATTCTTCAGGGAGAGTATTAGAATCCCATATTACGGAAAAGGAGAGTCAATATGAATTGATGGAGCTGTCATTTCAGCTGATAGCTGATTCTACTCACACTGAATAGTCAGCATCAAAACGTCTTGTGTTAGTATGTACTATTGCTTTACGCACAGATGCGCATCAGATATTCCTTCTGACTACTCTTACATCTCAGTCATTTATTGTGACTGATTAAAAAACTTGCCATTTTCCTTCAGCATAGTTTCGTGAAATTCATATCGGCAGAAGCGGCAGGATTTGTTTTGATGAAAGCAATGCTTCTATCTTGCTATACATTTTACTATGGAAAGATTACGCTCAATTTTTTTTCATAGAGTGTACAGCATCGGAAAGCTCTATCTTTCTTACGCACAATCATTTAGAGTCAACTATGAAGAACAGAAGAACTATATGATAGAGAGGCACATATCAAGTAAAGAGGTTGAATAGATATTCTAAATACCACTAGATAACAAATTTAGAAACTTTTTTGCATCTTTGGAACAGATAAAACTTGGGAGAAAAATTGAATTTCGAATCTATTCCATCGCGTCTGGAAAATCAAAAAATAAAAATTGTACAGTATAATGTCTACAAGATCATTATGTGAAACACGATAAAATCGATTTAGACATCATGAAAGAGCTTTGCGATATATATCAGTCTACAATGAGGCGAGAAAAGAGGTAATCCGTGCGTTCGTCAAGTTCTATGAAGTTAACTAGGAAGAATGAGGATCTTATTTTTGCGTGGACTCAAAAACAGAAATTATTGTTTTGAGAAAAGTTCATTCATAGGTTCATAGACCAAACAGGCAACTGTTGATGTTCACTGTGTTTGGGAAGTACTTAAGTGTGTGCAGTATATCAGAGACAGCAGTGGTTCCATTGCCGTCGAATGAGAAACAAATCGTTCCAGTTTGATCACCTTAGTATTGCATTGAACCAAAACTATCCGATTACAAGATGCATATGAAAATCGTAAACATCCTCGGAGAAATTCTCACTATTGAATTGTTCAGATTAGAGACTCGTCATATTTCAGTATTTAAACAAAACAAAATGATGAATATATAATGAAGTATTTAACCATAAAAACGAAGCAATGAAGACTTGTTTACGTAAATCTAAGAATTTTTCTATCTTTCTGACAAATTAATGTTTCTGATCTCTTCAACAGTTACAGTTTTGTTTCGGTCATGGTCATCCTTTCAGCTTAGGTTTCAAGAGCTCGAAGAAATTTAGTTGCAGTTCGATTTCCGGTTCTAGTTTTATGGACCTATCAAACTATAATCAGAGTAGATTTCGATTACAATTTATGATGAAAGTAGAGGCTAAAAGTCGCCATAGTCTCGCACTTACGCAAATATCGACGAAACTTTTCTTTCAACTTTACGTCCTCAGTGTCAAAAGAATTAATTTCTAGCACTGCCCCACATTGTATATCGAGGATGGAAGCTCGTCGAGTATGCAATATCTATTAGAATGTAGAAATTTTAACAACTAGTACAAAACTTCACTTCATACTTCTCCAATGAAAACAATTGAAAAAAAAATATTTACAGTAAAGTCAGAAACATGCAATGCTGAAATTGATTCAGTACACTCAAAAGTCTTCCTGGAAAATATTTCAGAGAAAATTTTGAAAAACAATCTGCAGAACATATCAGCTCTTGAAAAAACTTGCTTTAAAGAGCGAGACAGAAGACATTGACAGGCATCTCGATAGACAAAAAAATGATTGATCCTCATCGATAATATACTCACACGCAACTTCGGTGACTAAAACATCGAACAAATGGACATACTCGTTGTAGTTTTTGTTGTCGTTGTTGTTGTTGTTGTTGATGCTGTTGTCGTTGTTGTTGATGTTGTTGTTGATGTTGTTGTCGTTGTTGATGTTGTTGTTGATGTTGTTGTCGTTGTTGTTGATGTTGTTGTCGTTATTGTTGTAGTTGTTGTCGTTGTTATTGACGTTGTTGTTGATGTTGTTATCGTTGTTGTTGTCACGGTTATTGTTGTTGTGGTGCTTGTTGAACCTTAAGTAAAAAAAGAAGATTATTCTTGCAGATGAATCCCAATATTTCTGATTTGATGAAAAGATAATATCAGTGATATTCGAGCTAATAGACAGACATAATCAGCAACACTTTGAATACTAGTAGAAGAATAAGCTTTGTTATTAATTTTCGTTACTGTATTAGTCGTCGCATTTTCTATATAGAAAAGGGATTTCGACACATATGTATCAGGATACTTCTGATTGGTTGAAAAATTACATTGTCCATTATTAATTTTGGGAAGTAGTAGTCGGAGAAGTACTTTCTACATTCATAACGTAGAGTAAACTGATTTATTGTCAAAATCATGACTTTCTTTCTTCTACTATCTTTCTTACACGTTGAGAGATTCATTAGCACACTCGTTCGATTATATTAACGTGACAAGTAACCGTTTTTTCCAATTCTCGCACAAATAAGTACTTATAAGGAGAGTGGAAATTCGAGCTTGCCATCGCTCCATAGATGTTCGAACCACTTTGATAAATTTGACGGTACAACTCGTTACTATCTTTTTTGCTTGTACTTATAGCTGTTGATGCGCTTTCTCGTCCATAGAGTCGTATCTATTTTCTGAGATCGAACTCGATAAAAACGAAGTATCGAAAATCTGTACATGAACTCGAATAGTAGGTTTGTTAGATTTTGAATAGCAGATACTCAGTTTTTTGAACAATTTTTTTTTTTAGAGAAATCGTTCAGAGATTTGTAATGTCACGGATCAGTGAAAAAACGATAATTTGTAACGCACACTCCAAAAAAGAAAAGATTTTTTGCGAAATCAAAAAAGGTTTTCGTATCAAATCAGTTCTGGCAGCTGTAAAAAAGATTTCGCACAATAGTTTTGTACTGAACCTTTGTTACACAATTGAAAAAAGGTTTCGTAACGATCGTCACGTCTATACCATAAGAGTTACCTAACTACTTTTCTAAGCTTCTACATATCTCCTTGCATCTTGATCTTACACGTATAACCTTATAACTATATCCTTATACCTATACCCTCAGACCTATATCATTATGACTACATTCTCATAAATTGTATACTTATGACTATAGACTTAGATCTGTAGTCATAGTCTTGTACTTAGACGTTTATTATTCTATCTGCGCCTATGTGATTATTCTTCGGTCCCTCTCACACTGGACCTCAGAAATAACATTGGTGATGTGTGTAGAATAAGTGCGTATAAGTTTAAAATATGAAATCGATAAAATTCAAGTATTCAAAAAGTTCAGTTGGAAAAGAAACACAATCCAATCATTTTACGCAATATCAGACTTGTCGTGCTAACAAATTTTTCTTGTTATTTGATAATTGTGCCCCAACTGATACATTGAATATTTGCTGTCGCTTTTCACACCTTTCGTACCTGTCCCAACAACATTGTGGCTGGTCCCACCATTCTCGACAAGGCTGTGAATGTAGGTGTCGGGTGTGGGTGTGAGCGTATTCTTCTTTTATCACCCACACTCACATACTTCACACCTAATGCGTAAGCATGGAAAATAATAGAAAATGTTCGATAATATGCAGAATGGTGCAACGTTTTGTAGAAAATATACGAAATCTACCAATACTTAATGGAACTACGAAGGTTGTTTATGAAAAATATGAAACCTTTGTGTAGTCTACGAAACTAGCCACGGTTTCGTGCAATGTATATTGAAGTAGTAGGTAGTAAATGAAGTGAAGAATGATTCTGTAATAATAATACAAAACTCTTAGATACTCTACCGAACTATTGCTGGTTGTGTATAGAATATACGAAACTTTTATATTGATTAGAAAACTGAGAATAGTTTCGTAAGCATATTAGGAAACTTTCAATAATTCTACGAAAACATAAATGGTCTAGTCCATGACGTACGAAATCACAAATGAATCTACACAACTCATAGTAGACTTCGTCTGAAAACTGCGAAATTCTGGATGTGTAGATGATGTTTGAATAATGTTACGAACATCAACATCCGCACCCACGCCCTAGTTTAGCAAGTAAATTAATAAGTCCATGAAGAAAAAAGATTGTAGCTAGGTGCAATTTTCACAATCTGATTATGCTCCTCGAATGGTACTAAGTACACGAATACGTTTGTTGGAACATGGTGGTAGGCGAATAGGCTCAAGAATCATTGTTTTTGAATTTATCCAATAGGGAAAATATTTTTATTCGAGGTTTTCTGCAACGAGTACAAGATATATTGAGGAATATTTTTCCTCATCCGATTGAGCTCGAGACGTTGTATTTGGAACATATGAAACTAAAATTGAAACGTATTGCTAAGCGAAGCAGTCGTGGAAAAATTCGAATCTGAATCTGATATAACTTACGTTAATTTCTATCAATTGAAATAATTTTTATCAATTGAAAAAACGAATCTATTAGTCAAAATCATTTGAAATGTTTTGTTCGAATAAAATTAAGATGAAACCAATTATAGTTCTTAAAAGCTTGCTGCAAGCAAATATATTGTGAAAAAAAAGGTACCACATGAAACCAAAAATGGTTTCGTGTACGGTAAGAAATTTAAAAAAGTTTCACTCACGGTATGGAACATAAAAAGAATTCTGTACATGCTTCAGTACTTGATAAAAGTTTCGAATTTCGTAACGAAATGTAAGTCTTTTTAGGATTTCGTAGCAAATCTACAAAATCTTGAAAAAAAGTTTCCTAACTCGTGACAATCATTGTGAATGTGTGTTGGGTTTGTACGAAACCACTAAAAAAAGTTTCGCATTTGTTTCAAAAGAGAGTTCCATATGGCACTTCTGTTTTTCAGTGTAGACTAAAGATTATATTTTCTTCATCAAAGTTTTGGAAAATGCCTGTGAAATTTTAAAAACGATTTTTCTAGAAGTAAAAAGAAAATTTCCATGTTGAGTTATTTCTTCTCACAGGAATTTTTCCTACATTTAAGCTACAACAAAAAAGAACTAGGGAAATATTTCACGTGAAAGGAGCTCAGATGTGATATGTAACTATTAACAAGTCTTTCGTGTTCTTGAAGTTAGTTCTTGAAACGAAGTAATAGAAAAAGTACTCACGTAAAGTAAGCACAAGAATCGCAGCAAGGATGGCTGCTAAGAAACCGAGGCCTATACAGCATGTGCATATACACCAAGCAGGAAAACCAGCCATACGTCTTTTGCGTTTGTTCAGACTAAATATAAGAAGACGACAATAAAGGATTAATATGTGTTAAATAGCATCTATTGTTTGCCCTCTTACTTATTTCTTTTTGTCGCATCATTTCTAGTGCCAATAGAATCTGTAAATTTGTCCCTAGGAGCTATTTGTGATCGACGAATTGAAAATTCATTATTAGACAGTGAATTAATACCAAATAAGCTTTTCGTTACCTGTAAAGAATGCATCTATATTTTTTAAGGGTAGTTCAAAGCGACGTACTCGAGCAAAGGATACATTGGTGTGAAAAGAAACAACATCATCTAAATAGCACTCCATGATTTCTTTATCAAAAATATTTGGATAGCCATATCTCCTATGAGAGAGGATTACCGGACAACTACAAAAGTTAAATCTATTACTCCAAAGTACTATGCAGATGTCGAAGAGTTGAAACCATAAATGTTTCTGTCATTTTTCAGGTAAAAAAAGGATTCAAAAAAACTGAGGAATGATATCCTCGCTTCACTTATGAGTAGGGGTGTTTCGAGGCCGTCAAGGTTGAGGGAAGGGGTCGATGACTTAGGACACCGAATTGAAATTTTTTACTAAAATTTATCGAATATCGGCGAGGGAGTCTGACATTTTTTGAGAATTGGTAAGCAAAAAAACAAATAAAAAGCTGAAATTTTGTTGGAGAAAAATGAAAATTTCTCAGAATTGGGTATCGCCTCGTCCTCTCCTCTAGCTCAGGACATCTCTGCTTATAAGAATTATAACCATCTATCTATCGATTACGGTATTTGATTCGACCGGTTGTCAGAATCAGCGCAAAAAATTGAGTCAAATGGTATATATTTGGGAAAAACTTTTTTTCCCATGAAAAATCGGCCCTGTGGTTCCTCTCAGCGGTACTTTTCCAAAACTTTGCCCATGGGGTAGGTGATCATTTGCCCCAAATTGGTTACCACAAATCAATCCCCAAACAAAATCCCCAAATGGGAATTTTCATTTGGAGATTTTTTAATTTAGGGATTTTTGACATGAATATATCATGCATTCTATAGTTCAATATGATTCTTTTTCTCTTCCAAGATCGTATTACCAAAACTAAAACTTTTGAAGTCATATCTGCTGGAGGTGCGTAGTTTGGATTAGCTAAACATAATAAAAACAGTTTTTCCATGAATCTGGCGACCAGAATGTTTCTTGGTTTAATATAAAGTTCTCATTTTAGCAACTCAAAATATATTCTGATCGCCAGATTTACCTGAAAGTTGTTCTTTGTAGTACCCCAAAATACATTCTGGTCACCAGATTCATGGGAAAACTGTTTTTATTATGTTTAGCTAATCCAAACCAAAACATCTCTAACCGATATGACTTCAAAAGTTTTAGTTTTGGTAATACGGTCTTGGAAGAGAAAAAGAATGGTATTGAACTGTAGAACGTATGATATATTTCATGTCAAAAAAATCCCTAAATTAAAAAATCTCCAAATGAAAATTCCCATTTGGAGATTGATTGTGGTAACCAATTTGAGACAAATGATAGACATTCCAGTGATTCTAAATGAGACATAAAATTTGGTTCCACAGTTTCTCATGAGAGACTAGACAGACTTATAAATATATACGTGGAGAGATACTCCAGTTAATTGTATTTGATGGGATAGTTTTTACTAGATTAACTTTGCATTCAATGAAACAACATGTTTATACTTAGTTTTTTATGCTGAGTACAAATCTGTAGTCATATTTCTGATTCCGATGAATATAAAATATTTTTTATCCTGTTTAGGGGTCAGAATTAATAGAAATAGTCATCCCCCCCCCCCCCCAACGTTTGCGTCATGGACAAACCTTTTTCGCTGGT
>CAJNOL010002639.1:17462-34515 GCA_905250125.1 Rotaria sordida | reverse complement strand
AGTACTATTCATCACTTGGAAAAATTAGCAAATGATACCACAATATCTGATTCTCAAATAGCATTGCGGCACTCAATATATAGTAATTTATGTTCAAAGGCAATCAACTATTGTGAGAAGTTATTCGAATATCAAGAACCACTTAATGGTTTCAAGTACATAGATGAAAAAGTCATAAACCAATACAAAAAAAAGAATTTGATTTTTGTTATGTCTACTTTAATTCTCATATGGATCAAGCTATTCATTTTTTTTTCTTGATATCGGTATAGCTTTTATGTACTTCACTCAATAACAAGCTCTGAACCTATAAATCACCATTACGAGACAAAACAAAAACAAATAACTAACCAATAAAAATGATGTTTTGATGAAATTCACTTTTTGACTGAACCTTGAGGAGTATTCCAGCTGAATTTTTTCAAGAAAAAAAAGTTCGTAGAAAAACTTTGAAACAAATATAAGTCGATTCAAGTTTTTATGCTGATTCCAAATATTTTATTAGTTTTTACTCAATATCTACTTTTTCCAATCAAAATCTGTTAAAGACCGATGAAAAATAAAGAATAAGAATTTCTAAACGATATTGAAGTCGTCTTATTTAACAAGGATCACTTCTAACAAAATCAAAAAGTGTCTGGCTTTGAAGTTCTTCCTTCGAACTTTCAGAATCAATCAAAACTCAATGTTTTCTTTTCTTTCCCATGTTATTAAGAAAACATTGCGCAGAAATGATAACATAACTATATAATTTTCATATGCATCTGGAACAATATTTACGTCATTATTCTGTGATACTTCAATCGTTCGAACTGAAATGTTTACCAGAGAAAGACAACAAGATGAATAATTGATTGATATAGTTTCCAGTTGGAAATGTCTTAGTATGAAAAAATTTATATAAGACACCCTTCCATGTATGAAATATGTGTTTATATTACAAACATGAATATGAATAATTTGAGTGAAAACAGGTCTGTATCTTTCAGAAATCGCTATATTTTATTAGTAAATGATTTCTCGAGAACTTCTGCATTAAGTAAATCATGATTGAAGAAAAATTGAGAATGATCCAAAAATAGTCCTACACTGCTCGTGATAACTTCTTTAAAGATCTCTTTAATATTGTACAGAAAAAATTAGATAATCAGTTAAATGTTTTTTATGTAAAAGGCCTAAAAGAATTTTTCATATGTTGCATATTACTTCAAATTTTACTCCACATACCTGAAAATGTCATAAACAATCTTTCGAGATATGATAACATAAATTAAAAACTATTTCTCTAGAAAGGTAAACAAATAAAATTATAAATGATTTTCAAAAAGACAAATCGTGCACTACTATGTTCAACAGGTCGAGTTGTCCTCAGCTATTGTTAATGATTCATTTGTTAAATTAGGTTTACCTTTGTCAATTGTATAACAGCCAGCATTCATTAGTTTCATGAAAACTGCTGATCCCAAATAGAACCTAACAAGTCGTTAAACTGTGAGTCGAATGACAACAATTCCTTCTTTATATGAAAAAATATATAAGCAATTAAAAGTTTTTTGTTTAGTAGCTACATTTTCATCCTTAGTTTTGGACGTTCAAAGTAACAGGAGATTTAGATTCTTTTTTATCATTACTGACAAAATATGAATTATAGAAATTATTCATATTTTGCTTCGATTTGACTTGACTTGAAAATTGATTGAACTGATTAAGCTTTTACTTGAGTCCAAAAATCACTGACTTGCCAATCTCTGCAAACGTATGTGTTACATAAAGTTAAGATTCAGACAAAATTAACATAGTTTTGAAAAGATTTAAAATTTAAAAAAATGAGAATAAAGAATTGATCTTATATATCTATATTAAGTTATATTTAATTTTAATTGAAATTTAGATAATTCTAAGAAATTCTAGAATTGGCAAGTACTTTCAATTGTTAAGTTTTCTTGAGTTATGATTCGAACAAAAAAAAAACAATGAAAGATTTTTTAGTTTATATATTCTCTTTGGTAGAATAATAAGTGTCTTCTCTATGAAAAGTAATTTATGCATACATTACAATATAAGTGAAGATGAATACTCTGTCTACATAAAAAAATAACAACAACAAGTACGTGTTATGTTTTCTTAATGCAAATGATAATTAGGTTTTATTTTTAAACAAAAAGAAAATTATTTTATAGCTTTTGTAGCTAATTAAAAACTAAATTCTATCTAAATTCAATTTTGTCTAGGATATCTATTTTTTAAACTAAGTCGATTAAATACATACTTCTAATATTGAGTCAATAATTCTTTATAGAAATTCGTCAATGACTAAAACATGCTGAAATTTTTTTAGTAAAACAAATCACGATTCCTGATTTGCACTATTTGCCTGTTTTTTTTAAAATTAAGAACTCCACACACACACACACACAACGAACATAAAGCAGTACAAATATGTGTATGTAAAAAAATACAAGGAAAAAAAACCATTTATTTTATGTACGTATACATACATAAGAAATAGAAAACCGACAAACAAACAAACAAACAAAAAAATATGAAAAAACCGAACAGATAATTCACTGTTTGTACTACTGTGCAGAAGAAGAATCAAATTAAAGAAAATGGACAAACAATAATACTTTATCAATCAAAGAATAAACAATATAGCATTACTGTTATCCAATCAAATAGACAGATTTATGTACATAAATAAAAGAATATTTGCTTACGCATGCGAAATATAACACAAAGGGCTTTTAAAACCAAGAAAAACTAACCCGAATATGAATTCCTGATAAAATTGGTGGGATAGGGATAGAAAGAACAAATAAGATGTAAATTATTTTTTGTTTTCGATTTTAGTATTTTCTTTTTTTTTTTTTTTACAAAACAAAACGAACATTCTATGATGCTACAGAAGATGAAGATGTCTGAGGAGTTAAATGAAATAATTCTAAAATACTTTTTTTTAATTGATTAACATTATATTCAATAATAGCTTGTTTTGTAAGTGCTTCTTCACGTAGAACACAAATTAATGCTAGATGACGATTAATTTCTTTGAGATATAGTGCTCGACCACCAGTTAATTTTATAACACTTGAAGACATTGAATCAAATACATTTGATGTAGGTTCAGTAATCGTTTCCGTCATTGATGCAAAAGAAGTTACCATAGGTGTTGTACTAAATGAATCTAATGCATCAAAATAGATTTGCTTATTCTTTTTTTTTTTTTTTGGAAAATTATTTCAATATCTTACAATTTGAATATGAATTCGTTGATTCATGAATACCATTCACAATATGTCCTTCGTTTTCATCATCTTCATCATCAGGATTATCGTAAGATTGTTCATCATTTATTATTCCATCATCTTCAGTAGTTTGAACAACATTATCATTTGATCGTCCATATATTTCACTCATATTAATTAATAAATCAATCATATCACAACATAATTCATACATCTTAGTAAATAAATAAATAAATAAATAATGAAAAATTCTTCTTTTATAAAGATTTGAACTTACTTGCATATCAGTTGGTGATGAATCAGTTGCAATACTTATTTTTGTTTGTATATCAAATAAAAATGCTTGTTCCATATTTGATGCTGATATAAGATAATTAAGTAAATCTTCTAAATGATTAAATTGTGGTATTAATTTTTGTATTACTTTTGAAAATGCTTCAAATATTGAATGATCAAATATTGATGTTAAATGAAAATTTATTAATAGACTCTGAGTATTTGGATTTGACCCAAATGATGTTAATGGCCATGAATCTGTTCCACCATTTACATCAGCAAAATGCTCTCGTACCTAAACAAAAAACGAAAATTAATTAAAATTTCAATAAGATGTCTTGTACTTATACAATCTTGTCTCTTAGTCAATGACAATAGTGAAGATGACAGATATTAGAAAGACTACTAAATCAAACAACCACACTGTAAGGTCACATAAAAATCATAATCCGAGAAATCTTAATCTAACGAGACAATCTCTCTAGATGTTAAATTGTTTTTCACTAGAGACGATATTCATCTGACAAGTAATAAAAAAGTTTAGAATGGTTTGGTTTTCTGAGTCTTCATTCTTGAGATATCGAAAAACTTGGGAAACCAAACCATTGTAGACTTCTCTATTGATCATTAGATGAACATTGTCTCAGTCGAAAATTGATATGACACTTAAAGAGATTCTCTCATAAGTCGTCGTATCAGATTATAGAATATTTTATGTGGCGGTAAGATCTTTTGAGAACCTTATAGTGTGATTTACTATAAGTTTTTAAAGCCACAATTTTTAGTATGATCTTATCTGATCTGACGCCTGACGTTTTTTGATTGAAATATCTATCACATTAGTAACGAGTATGAACGAAAGTCAATGTGATCCGAATTTGTCGCTTTATTGTGAAGTATTTATAGAGTCTGAAAGTTCAAGCGAGCATATCTATTATCTTCAAAAAAGATTTCATCGAATACATAAGGAAAACAAAATACTCTTCATAGTTCCGAATAACTATCATTTTTAGTAACTATGTAAGAAATGCAATAATTATTAACATTTTTATAACAGTAACATACTAATACTTATTAAAGAATATCTTCTGTTATAAAACTATCATTGAAATAACTATGAATAATAGATTTACTACGCAAAAGATTATCATTAGTCTCATATAACATTATATTGAAAGAATGTCATAAACAAACTTAAAAACTTCTAAAATTTCAATATTTTCTTGAGTTCATGTATTTTTGTAATATACCTGATTATGAATATCTCGTTGAGTTTCAATTTTTGCTTCTTCTGACAATTGATCAACTTTATGTATAAATACTTCATATCTTAATCTTGGATTAACACGTTTACCTGATTGTATTATCATATTTAAACTTGATACTGATTGACTATAATCATCTTGAGCATCAATTATATATACAACAGCATTACATCGTTTTAATAAACGTTCCATATCATAACCACCACTAACAAGATGTGTTGTATTATCATCATCATATAATGATGATGAACCATTATGTGTACCATCACTATTTGGAAATTGTAAAGATGGAAATACATGTAATTGACCGGGTAATTCTTGCACCTGAAAATTAATAAATGAACCACAAGAAAATTGATTTATAGTTAAATGTGGAGTTGATTTAAGAAATTGTGTTTGTGATGGTTGCATTTTAGTAAATATAACACGTTGTATAGATGTTTTACCTGATCGTCGAAGACCAGTTAATAGAATATTTGGACGCATATATGATGTTTTATTATCATTTTTATCACTATCAATATCATTTACTACTGTTGATGTTTCTTCAATCATGAAGAAATTTCTTTTGGGTTTTTTTTACATAAAAATCTGAAAAAAAAAGAAATCGACACACATTGATAGTTTTTGTCACAAACGAAAAAAAATCAAACAAGAAATAGTAGACTAGGGAAATGATGTAAGATAACAAGATATTATACATAAGATGAAGGTGTAGTATCTTTATTTTTCTTCTGTTCACTTGATTGAACAGGTGAAGTTCGACGTTGTTTATTATGTCTAAAAAAAAAATATTTTATTGTATGATGAAAAACTAAAAAAAATATAAAAATCAAACATACGATTTTGATGAACTATTTGATGATGAAGATGATGACGACGATGACGATGATGATGTACTCGAAGTAGATGATTCTCGTTTTGTTTTATGTCGAATTGGTGTATGCGAATGAGATGAACGACCAATACTACGACGACGTTGATCTTAAATAAAAATATGTTATAAATAAATCTTTAGAAAACTCTTTTTTTTTTAAATAAATTTACTTCGTTCACGATCATCTTTTCGTCGATCATAATCACGATCTTGACCTACAATGATATTTATTTATTATAAATAGAGTACAATAGATAATTGTGATCTCTTCTATCAGAGATAGTATTTTAATTTGTTATCTTATTTATTGTCATTGCTCAACGATATGGATACTCATTTTTACTTATACTTCATCAGCAACAAACATAATTGCACTCGTTAATAAGAAAAACTAATGGTACATTAAGCAAGATCGTAGAGAAAAGTCCTCGTTAATAAGATACTTATATAGAACACACACAAAGGGCATAAGCTAAACATATATTTCTTTATTCTAATAACTAAAAGAAATATTTTTTGACAAACTGTAGACAGATTTGTTTTTTTCAATCAATCAACATAAATAAAAAAACTCTTTGTATAGAAATAATATTTCATTCGAACGAAAAAACATCTATTATTTTGAAATTGTGATGTTATAAATGAGTCAAAACAAAAAAAAAAAAAAACTAACGAGCATGTATCATATGATAGATAAGAAAAATCATAAGAATTTTTTTATCACTGAGTATCTTAAATTATTTACTAAATATAGAAAATATTTTTGCAGTTTTTGAGACACAAATATTTTTACGAAACAATTACCTTTGTCTTCAAATGAAAGATAAAGAGTGTAATAGTTACTTTTTTTTGTTTCTTCCTCGGTACGTCATTCTAGTAATAGTAGAAAGAATAAAGTTCATTTTTTTAATGATACATTCTTTCTGATTAGATACACTCTTTTTTTTTTTGTTTAACATGTGCTGTCTCGTGCGAAAAATACTATCAATACCTTTCCGGATGTTGCGTATTACTGCTAAACTTTTTTATCTGATCAAAAAATCTATGTGATTTTCATTTAATAGATAGACTAAAATAATATAGGATTCTTTGAAAACGTGTTGTGATTGTTGAAAAAAATAAACGCTATATCAAGTTTATCTTCTGAGTTATTTACATCTTAGCAGGGAAGTTAAAAGAGGTTCGAAGGAATTGGCGAGCCTGTCACAAATCAAATAGACTGCATAAGAGAGATAGATTGATTGCTTGTCTATCAGAGTTTCTCTAAATCTTCAATCAGAACAACACGACTTTTTAGCTAGGATATGTGGCTATCAAAGTATATAATCGAGTATCTTTGTCGCTAGCAAAACGAGAAACTACTTTTTGTTTATCATTTTAACTGTATACAAGTGGTGGCAATGGATAGATTATGACTTACACGACTCATTTAGTCATTTCACAAAGTTGCTGGTTCGCACATTTTAGTCGCTTATTATTATTATTACCTGAAATAAATTGTTAACTAATTCTTATTGTTCCCTGACTTATCTTTCTATTGTCGTCATATTGCAGGATATGATACATTCTTCTCAATAAGTTTATAAAAATTCATTAAAATACTAGAGCTATTTCTAAATGTTAATATTTGGTTTTTTTATCTATTCTCGACAGACATATCATACATTTATATTCCATAAATGTTTCGTATATTGAGATCATTCCAGTATACTTGACTTTTTATAAACAGTCTTCTATTTTTATTCAATTAATATTATCATATCAATATATATAGGAAAAAACATAGGTCATGATAGGCAGAATAGATCTACATAAAGTAGAACGGGTTAAATATGTACGCTGTTATACCCTAATATCTTCCTGTTTATATTCTACCATATAAAGTATTCAGATCAAGTTTTCTTTCATTCTGTATGTCACTATGACATGGTAACATCCGGACATTATCTATATGACGTTGTTGTTATTTTGATAGTTAGTTCTTCAAGTTGAGTTTTCTTATTTTTAATATATTATATAGAATAAAGCTAAAAAGTTAATTATACTGTTGATAGATGAAGTATTACAAAAAAAAAGAAACAATTTTTCTAGCATATGTTAATATGGCTCTTGTATAAATGTAACTCAGATTTTGATAATTCATTTCTGTCAAGCAAGATTATTTTGCATCGTAAACTTATGGTCTTATATAAAAAGAAATACTAAAAATAGCTTCTTTTTGAGTTCGTTTTGAATCATACAAAAACATTTAGTAATGAAATTCGTTGGACGTTTTTTTTTTCAAAAAAGAAAATTGTAATAAAGATGTTCATTTCTAAATTTACATTTAGTTTTTCTATACTTGAAGAAGTTATAACTTTTGAGATATATATATATACCGGGTGCGGCATAAAGATTGTAGCATTTAGTATTTTACAAATATCTCAGCAGAAATCGATCGTATAACCTTGATTCTTTTTTTAAAAGATGCGTCGTGAAAAGTTCTACAAAAAATGTAAGAACAATTCCCTATTAACTGGTTCTGATGGTGTCTGCTACACTCAAAATGAATAGGTCACATGATGGTGCTATGTCCCACTGTATTAAATATTTGGAAGACTTTTTTTATTTTGCGAATATCTGGACTTGGGAAAATGATAGAGTCTTGATTTTTTTTCAAAGATGCATCGTTGAAACCTCTATAAAAGCTGTATGAACAACTTCCTATTGCAAAATAAAAAAAAGTCTTCCGAATATTTAATACAGTGGGACATAGCATCATCATGTGACCTATTCATTTTGAATATAGAAGACACAATCAGAACAAGTCACTAGGGAATTGTTCTTACATTTTTTGTAGAGCTTTTCACGACGCATCTTTAAAAAAAAAGAATCAAGGTTATACGATCGATTACTGCTGAGATATTTGCAAAATACTAAATGTTGCAATCTTTATGCCGCACCCGGTATATGATTAAGTATATAGACTTAATAATCCTTTACAGAATATTAGAGGTCATTTAAAAATTTACCTCGACGTCTATCATCTTGACGACCACGATAAGATGATGGAGGTGAATATTTTCGACGATTTCCACTATGTTGACGATTATAATCGTCTCGATCATGATATCGACTACCACTAGTTTGTGATGAATATTGTTCACGTCGATGTCGATCACGATCACGATCACGTTCACGACTTGATTCTTTTTCTCGTCGATTATTATTTAATGATATTTTATCTTGTTGTTTATCAATAGATTTTTCAGAAATACCTGGAAGATTAATTTTTTCTTTTGATGTTCTATAAAATGAAAATTAAGTTTTTTTTTTTTTATTATATGGCAATAATGAAACATACATTTCATCTTCATCATCCCATTTTGATTTACTAACAACTGTTGTTGTTGTTGGTATTGTTGTTGATATCTGTGATTCTTGTGGAATGTTAACAAAATGATTTGGTGGTTCAAGTTGTGCTGCACTTGTTTGTGCAATCATACGTAATTCTTCTTCAAGACTTGCATGTTGTGCTGCTTGTGCTATTGATTGTCGTTCATTAAATTCTTCTTCATTTTCCCAACGTTTACGTCGTTTTGTTGATGATGAAATTGGTGTTGGATTTGGACGTACTATATTGGCATCTTTTTGTTGTTGTAATTGAGAATTATTGATTTCATGTTGATCAATTATACCTGGTGATGATGAACGAATATGAGAAGAAGAAATTGGTGGAGTATTTGAACGACGATGACGTGTTCGAGAATCTTTTGTTTGATGTTGATCAACTTTTGGTGATGGTGAACGAACTCGAGATGATGCCGATGGTGGAGTTATTGACCGATGAGGACGTGTTCGAGAATCCTTAGCTTGCCGTTGATCAACCTTGGGTGATGGTGAACGAACTCGTGACGATGATGGTGGAGGAGTCTTTGAACGGCGAGCACGTGCACGAGAATCCTTAGCTTGACGTTGTTCGACTTTTGGCGATGGTGGTGTTGTCGAACGATGAGGACGTGATCGAGATTCCTTAGGTTGACGTTGATCAATTTTTGGTGATGGAGTTTTTGAACGACGTGGACGTGTTCGAGAATCCTTAGATTGACGTTGATCAATTTTCGGTGATGGAGTTTTTGAACGACGAGGACGTGTTCGAGAATCCTTGGCTTGCCGTTGATCAACCTTGGGTGATGGTGAACGAACTCGTGAAGATGAAGGTGGTGGAGTTCTTGAACGCCGATGACGTGATTGAGATTCATTATTTTCATGTTGCTCAATCATTGGCGGCGGCGACGAACGAATTCGAGAAGATGAAACTGGAGGAGTTTTTGAACGATGATGATGATGATAATGACGTGATGATTGTCGTTGATGTACTCGAGAATTTTTAGTTTGATGTCGATCATCTGTCATTGAAGGAGATTGATGACGACGATGTGATCCTGAATCTTTCTTTTGATGTTGTTCAATTATTGGTAATGGTGAATAAGTAGCTCGAGGAGAATGATGATTTGTTGGTGATGGACTATTTAAAGTAATAGTTGATGTATCATTTTCTTTATGTTTAGTATTAATTGATTGATGAATATTTGGACTTGTAGAATTTCGTTGATATTTATGTTTTGATATTGATTCAATTGAATGATGATGATCATCATCATTATCATCTTTTCGTTTTTCTTGTCGACGTAAATGTCGATCTTCTCTATTATAATCATTTTTTTCATCATCAATACGTTTATGTTTATAATTATTTTCATTTGTATTTTGTTTACGATATTCATTTATATCAGAAAAACGTTTACGATCTTCAACTGCTAAACGCCAATGTGGTGGTGTACGTGATCGTGAATGACTTTTTCCAGTATATCTCTTTATAGAACAAAAAAAAGAAAGAAAAATTAGAATAAATGTAAAAACAAAATTATCATCATACCATAAAACCACGACCTTTAACTGGACGACCACTTGAATCGATTTTTTTTGATGAACGATAATTAGTTGGACTAAAGAAAAAAAAAAAAAGTTTAGTTTTTTATATAAAATAAAAGATTAGGAAATTTTTCTTACCGTGTATTTGATATTTCATTATTATTATTATTATTATTATCATTTAAAGTAGGTCTCATAAGAAATTTATGAGCAGGTATTTCAGGTATTTCCTCGAGAAGAATTGTTGTTTTAAGACCCATTATATCACGACCAGATATTTCACTTGATTCTTTAAGAATATTATTAGTTGTTTCATCAGGTTTATTTTCTTCTTCAACATTAAGTTTTGCTAAACGTTTTGCTTCTTTTTTTCTTTGATGTTTTTCTTTTTTTTTACGTTTAACTTTTTTTTCTTTTTTCTCATCATCATTAGATGATGGACTACTTTCACTACCTTGTTCATTTTCACTTTCATCTCCTGTTGATATTTTATGTTTCTTTTTTTTATGACTTTCTAAAATGAAGAAATTTCTTAATAATAAAAAAAAAAAAAACAAACTTTGATTTGTTTTACTCGATATAAGTACAAGTTGACCACAATGAGATATAACAATATCTTTCAATGGTCGACTATTATTCGGATCAACTGATACATTTTCAATTGTATCAACTACCTGTTGACCGGATACAACATGACCAAAAACTACATGTTTACTAAATAGAAAAGAAAAAAACAAATGTTACAATTCTATTAAAAACTCTCTCGTTTAGTGATAAAATTTTTTTTTTACGAAGAAATACTTAAGACATACCAAAAATAGTGACAGAAGTATTCTAATTTCGTATAGGAAACAGGCCTCGAAACGAGCCGCCCGGCCCGGCGTCTTATTTAAATTTAATGTATTTTATATCTGTCATATGCAATTCAAATTACTGAAAAAGTTTACAAGAGAAAAAATATTCGAATTCTAGATTGAAATATTTTTAAAAAACATAATAATATCTCAAAAGAATTGTATGTCTCGACCATATACTTTATTCAGTAGTATATTAATTACATTAATTACTATGAGAATATGATTGACAGAAGAAATGTGTCGAAAACAAACCATCCTCGATAATTACCATTACAAATGACAGTTTATTCAACTCTTAAACTTTGATTAACTAATAATCCAATAGGAAGTGTACCATTTTTTTGAGCTTACGCTCTCTCTAGTTCGGGCATTTAGTGAAGTAAGACTTATGTAAGTCGAAAGTGATCTGCACAAAAAGTAGAAAATATTGTCACATAGTTTCCAGATCTAATTTATTGTTTATAGAAATAACTTATTTTTTATATATTCATGTCAAACTTGTGATAGCAACGGCAAGTTTGGCAGATATATAATAAAGCGGAGTTAGAAATTTTCTAGAGCTTATTACTGCGCACTATCTCATCGAATGATTCTCATCGCAAAAACTTTCAACTAGTAATATACTACTCTTTTCGTGTCTTTTCCTACTAGAGGAAAAGTGCTGAAGGATATCTAGTCACACAAAACAATCGTTGTTGACGTTAAAAATCTTCGAACATCTTTTGTTTGTTCTTTTGACTCAATAAGCAGCTCGATTCATCCCATATTGATTTTATTTTTGTCTCAGCAATCTGACTAAAAAATTTCCTATAACATTCGGACAACATGTTCTTAAAGACATTGTTAATCATGCATATGGTTTTTGAATTCTGGCATGGAAAAATGTCCGTAAAAAAAATCTTCATCGGCCCTGGGCCGGGCCGGGCGGGCCACCACTTTAGATGGGCCATAAAAATGAGGCCCGTTTCGAACCCTGATAGGAAACTTTCTTTCTGTATGTGCTGAGAGAGTAAAAACAATGCTCGATTTCATCATACTTTAACTGATATCATAATAATAAAATTTTTGAACAAAGAACTATTTGTTATGATATGTGCAGGGGCGTAGTCAGGAGAAGTGTAGATAGAAAAACGTTTCTCGAAACAAAAAATTATTTTCCTGTTGGTGTGCAACCCTTTGAAGAATTTCTGAATACGTGACGATAATACGGACGTGAAAAAGTGGATAGATATTTTTTGAATGACTTATATTTAATTGAGCCATAAAATAATTTGAATTAGCAATAATTATATAGAGTGAACAATAATTAAATAGAATGAGAAGTAATTATACTGAATGAGCAATAATTTATTTAAATTAAAGGTAAATTCTATATAAAAAGGATATTCTTTTTTTTCCTACCTTCTCTTCTACGATGTCGGACAGATGAGAAGTACGACACATATATGTCGCAGTTGACTTTAAAATATTCCAAAATCAACTAATTGCTTTTTAAATTCAACTAGTCGCCTTTAAAAGGGAACTCAATTTTAAAATCAACTCCGATGTATACATATATCTTTTGTTTTCTTTCTCTCTTCCTAACTTGGATATTTCTCTTCTCTTGATGTTGTTCAGATATGTTTTCTTTCTAGAGTATTTGGTTTTTTCCTAGCTCATTCATATATATATAATTACCATTTCTCCAATAAAGTAGTAGTTCAGTACTGATGTGTTAGATCAATCACCCGTTAATAAAGGGCAATATGAATTCACTTATATATACAAATATGTATTTTTTCAATTTTACAAAATAAAAAAAGGAGACAGGCTATCTAAAGCAAAAAAAAGCTTTATTCATATAATAATATACTGTTTTTTATTTTTCTGTTTTATTGCTAAAATATGAAATTACTACTGCTACTTAATGAATTAATTATTATACATTTAATAATAACAAATTCCTCAAATAAAGTTTTTTTTTTATTGCTAAATCGTATTTTAATTATTGCCCATTTCAGTATTTACAGTTAACAAGAGACTACTCGCCGAAATCTTCCAAGATCTATTTTTCATATGAAAATAAACACCAAAAAGTTCGATTAAAATATTACTATCCCTATCTCATTAAAATACGTTTTTAAAAGAGTACTGAAGTACAGGGATGAAAACTTGGAGTCCTCTCCCCATAGACCGCCATAAGCGCTGTCGATATACGATCAAAAACTGTATGCCAAATATGAACTACCTACGTGCTGCATTTCTGAAGGATTTAGTACAAGGATGGCGAACAAATGTGTCTTAAAATAGATAGAATGAAGCAATCTTCTTGTGATTAGCAAGAGCACCTATATCGTATTTCACATTTTAATCTGACAAAGACTGCGCTAACAATTTTTAATTTTAATATTATCACTGATTTCTGAATATTGAAAAAGTTTACCCATCGAGATGTGATGCTTCAGATGTTGTACTAAAAAAATAGAAAATAAATTTTTGTTCTTTAAATTCATCGAATAAATAAATAATTGATTTTTCTTACATGAAAAATTGTGATCCATTTGTATTCGGACCTCGATTAGCCATCGAAAGAAGATATGGTCGATCATGTTGGATTTGAAAATTTTCATCTAGAAATTTTTTTTTTATTAAGTTTTCAAATAATAATAATAATAATAAAAATCTTTACCGTTAAATGTACCACCATATATTGATTCACCGCCCGTGCCGTTGCCTGGAATTTAAAGACCAGATAGACACAAAAAAATCGTATATCAATTTATATTATTCAACACCCGCTTTTGACGCGTGGTGACTAAAAGAGATAAAATAGAATTCAACGAGTATTCTATTTCTTCTATCTTTTCCCTTTTTAGTTAAAATATAAATTGATGATCAGAAGAAGTTGAATCAACAAAACAAAAAGCCAAATTATTACCTTCAGTAAAATCTCCTGATTGAATCATAAAATTTTTCACTACTCGATGAAAATGACATCCTTTATAATATAATTTTTTATATAATGTTAAACCACGACCTTTTTCTCCTACAAAAATTCAAAAAAAAAATGATAAATCAAATCTTTAAATTAAAAAAAACAAAATCGAATAATTTTACCTGTACATAAACATCGAAAATTTTCGCATGTACGCGGACATGTATCATTAAAAAGTTCAAATACAATACGACCAACTAAAGAAAACAAAAAAGATAAAAAAAAAAAGAACCTTTAGATAAAAATTCTTTTGCATATACGAATACCATCATTGCCATCAATTTTGATATCAAAAAAACAGCGTAACCTAGATGTCATATCTAAAAATATTAATCTATTATATTGCATTTATTCAGGTTAATATAACTTTATTATAATAGGGTGTATGATTCGATAATTAATCAATACATATATAAAGAATAACATAATAAGACAAAAGAGGAACAAAAAAAAAAACAAACAATAAATAACAACGGATTGTTCTTCTTTCTTTATTTTATCGTTTTCTTTCATTCATTGGTAGAAAAAATTAACTAATAATAATAATGTTTTATTTATTTATTTATTTTTTATCATAGAATTTTTCTCATTGATTGTAGTGACATTAAAACAAAAGAAAAAAAATCAATCAAATTTCTAGCGCGAGAAAATCATTATTGTTTCATTTCAATAAAACATTTTTTAATATGGGTGCAAATAATTCAAATACAAAATATCATGAAAATATTTGTAATACACCACCAAAAAATAATATTCAACTTTTATTTGATCCTCGCTCTCCTAGTGGTAAAAGAAAATCTGAATTATTATTATAAATTTTTCTTTATTATTAAGATGCTATTGCTCGAACACCAATTCAAATTGATAGTCAAATGTCAGTACAACCTTTAAAATCATATAATCATGTTGTTATGCCACGTATTATTGGATCGGATATAAGTTTACATGAAGAAAATAATCATTCTGAAAAGAAAATGAATCAAAATTAAATTCTTCGGTTACTAATAATAATGAACAATTATCATCGTATTAGATATGAGTATTTCTTGTTGTATAAATCAAATAGTAGATGTTACATGTGTATATTTATATGTAATCAGCCTTTTTTTTCTTTTTCTTTTTCGTTATCTTATATTAGTTCTTTTTCTATATTAATAATAAAACATCGGCTCGTAAGTAAAATTATATTTTTAATATTCTAAAAAAACATGTTTGTTTATGGTCAATCTGCTAGAAAGTACTTTAAACGAGTCAAAAAAAAAGGGGGGGGGGGGGGGCTTCGTTCTCTCCCACAATGTCCAACTTACTATCAATCTTCTACAATTTCGTAGTAACTTTAGACAGAAATCGAATTTTTGAACACTATTTACCTTTCGCTGGCAGAAAGTGAAAAAAAATAACAAAATAACGTCGTTGCGAAGTGAATAGGATCGAGAGAGAGACGGCCGGATGAAAGCACTTTATGCAGAGTTTTTAGCCAAAGCTATGATTTAAAGACTGTTTGAAAGAGCTGAAAAACTATTTTTAATAGTGAGCTAATAGGTTTTTGTTTACCTGATAAGTCCCTATTCGAACATGCTAAGAGTTATCGGTGTCCGCCGTTTTGTAGAGCGGACATTTCTCTACAAAATGTGTTATTGAACTAAGCTGTAGCTGCTACCCATGCATATTTTCAGGAGCTCATTTCAACATTAAAAGGCTTGTCGGTTTTTCAAAAATGAGTATTTAGGAAAAAACGAAAATTGAAGTACATTGTCAGAAGACAAAAAAAAACTTCAAATAGTACATTTTGTAGGATAACTTCTGATCTACAAGCTAATGTATAAATTAAGATCCTAACTTTTAGTTAAAGATTATTTCCATTATTCTGGAATAAAAACCGAAACAAAATTTCTAAGTCCATATTTGAAAATAGTACAAAATCATAGCTTTCGACTCGTTGAAAAATCAATCTGATCCGGTAAAAGATTTCTTAATGACTGGTTTAGAGTGTCTTTTTTTCAAGAACTTGATCATATAAGTGTTTTTGTTTCACAAGCGAAACCATTTTTACTGATGTCGAAGACTATTTCTATGAGGAAACATGCATTAGAATATTCTATTGAGTAAAAATTCATCATAATAAACTCAGTATATTTTTTTAATTCACATTGGCATCAAATTATATTATCGAAAAAAAAATCAAATAATTATTTAGTATTATAATTTTGTCATAGATGATTTGTATTAGTTATTATTTTTAAAGCATACGACGCACAGACACAGGAGATAATAAAACAAATATTGCATATGAAGCAAATTAAGTATACGATTAATCAAAAATGTCTATTTGTGATGGCCATTTAATCAGTGCACAAAACTTATGCGCCAGTCCGCGTACACTACGACGAGAATCTGCTCAATCAGAGATCCTAAAATGCTGCTTGCATCAACAATCAGATCTTAGACCGTAGTGTTTGGAAAAACAAACGTTTGAGTGATATCCTATTCATTGCTTGAGAGAAAATTCTATTGAAAAAGCTTTCAGCGCAATCCCTGCGGGATTAAAAATGTGAAACACGATGGAGCTTTTTATATTGTGAATGAAGGAATTTGGATTTTCTCTGTCACGGTCTATGCCGTGTATTGGATTTCTCTGTCACGGT
>CAJNOL010002639.1:0-10349 GCA_905250125.1 Rotaria sordida | reverse complement strand
TCCCTCCGAATCATCCCGACTTGGCTGCTTCCTACAACAACATTGGTTCCGTGTATGATAACATGGGCGAGTACTCGAAAGCACTTTCATCGTACGAACGATCACTTGAAATCAAAAAAATAGCTCTCCCTCCGAATCATCCCTCCTTGGCTAATTCCTACAACAACATCGGTATAGTGTATAGAAACATGGGCGAGTACTCGAAAGCACTTACATCGTACGAACGATCACTTGATATCGACAAGAAAGTTCTCCCTCCGAATCATCCCGACTTGGCTTCTGACTACAACAACATTGGAGAAGTGTATAGAAACATGGGCGAGTACTCGAAAGCACTTTCATCGCACGAACGATCACTGGAAATCCGAAAAATAGCTCTCCCTCCGAATCATCCCAACTTGGCTGCTTCCTACCTCAACATCGGTAATATGTATGCTGAAATGGGCGAGTACTCGAAAGCACTTTCATATTATGAAAAGGCGCAAGAAATCTTCCAAAAATCACTACCTTCAAATCATCCACATATTGCACTTGTGAAAAGAAATATTGAAAATGTGAAAAAGAAAATGTAATTGTTTTTTTTTTCAACAAGAAAATAAAATGACCATCTTGAACACGTTTGGCTCGCCGAAGCGCACCAGCTGCAATAATTTCGCGCACGCGCGACCAGGGATACCCTCCGTATTCTATTGGGTTGTGCAGTGGACAAAGCCGGCAATGATAAGCCAACATACATTTATGTATGAATGACTAGTGCATCCATGATCATCATCTTCGGAAAGACGATGACGAGATGGATGCTTCTAGTCATACATACATGCATGTTATAAAGGCCTACCATCTACACGCCTGTACAGGTTACCAACAGAACGTCGGATATCCCTGGGAAGGTTCATTTTGTTTTAGAGCCACCCTCGAAAGCTCCGTTAGTTTTAAATTTTTTTGTTCTTCTGTAACGAAGAACGAGAAGAAAGACGACGTTGACGGAATTTTAAAACGCAGCGTATAATGACAACCGGTTGTTTTGACATATGTTGCGATATTGAGTGCACGATATCTATGTGATCTTTACACATGTTATGTTCAATTTATTTTTCTTGTCATCTTGAATGTGTAAGAACAAATGAGATGTCGTGCACTCAATATCATGATATAAGAGTGATGATTGAACGAAAGAAGAACACAAAAAAAAATTATCGACTATTCTCTTTGATTAGTGACACACGCATATATAAGAGATAATTGAAAGAAGAAAATGAAAAAAGAATTTTTACAAATTTAATGATTTTTGTTACTTATTACATAACGTTTTACAAAAATATTATTTTACGATCATACTGATTGAATATAATATAATAAAACAGAAGTTCAAATAGATCAAGTGCAGTAATTAATTTTTTTTAAATAATAATTTACAGTCAAAATTATGGATCTAACATAAAGATTTGTAGAATAGTTTTTCGTTCATCGATTGATGAAAGTGAATATTCAATCGACGTTAGACTTTTTCCGTCAACTATTCATTCATTTATTATGATTATCAAAAAATGTTTAAACTTATTTATTTAGCTTTAAAATAAATGAATTCAATATAAATTAAACAAAATGGATAAACTAAGTAAATCACTTGAAGTTTTAAAATTATTTTCAACAACAACATGTTATTGAAACTTTTTTTTGATCTAGAGATAAAGATGAAAATAATTCTAAATCAGTTACGACTATTGTAAAAGTATTATAAAAGAAATTCTTTTTTTTTAATAATTTTGTATGAATTATAAAATAGGATTATAAAAGATAATCCTAATGTTGAATAAAAAGCATTCAAAGGTGTGTTTTATTTCAATTTCAATTAGATGTTCTATGGCGATTTGACGAATCAGCAAATGTAATACATTCGAAAAAGATTCAACCATTTTATTAGAATATAATGAACTTTTTTTTTATATTCTTGGTTGATCAATTAATGATGAAAAAATCAAAGTAAGTAACAGAGAAAATCCTTGTCATCTAAGAAAGCTCTTCTAAAGAAGTAATCAGAAAAAAGTTATGCGATTGAATAGAAACATAGAAAATGATTGTAGAATAGGTAGTCACATACTATTCGACGAAATACCGATTGAGAAACTGTTCATCATTTGCAGTAAGAATAATAAAATTTTATTTATCATTAAATATTAATGAGAAATGAAATAAATTAGTCATAGTTGATTCACTAACAATCGTTATAGTTAAGGTATGAAATCGAGTGAGAATGAATTTTTCTTTTTTTTTCCTAATATTAATAATAAATTATTTTCAGGAACCTCTCATGTCCTATTCAGTCAATATGTTATCCTATGATTATAGCACGTTTTCTACTGATAAATGTAATTGGTAAGTTTTCTTTCAAATAATTATTTCAATTAATTATAATTTGTCTTTTATTTTAACAGATCAATTATTTGAGCATTATAATCAAAATCATAGTACAAATTTTAATAATTGGTGATCTTAAATTAAATATCAAAAAATTTCAATCATCATCAAGAAAAAGTCAACGATCAATAACAAGAACTAGAGATATTGGTACAAATGAACAACATCTTTCAATCACTATTTGACAAATAATGAATGATTTTATTTTCTATGTGAATCTTTATTTTTTAATGTGTTGATACGATATTTTAGATTTGTTTAGAACATAAAAGATCATAATGTAATATGAAATTCATTGGAAACACATGAAATTATATTTAAATTTATTTGATTTTGATCAATTATTAATTTCAATTCAAATTGGATCTATAGAAGTAATTTGTATTAGTCACACATTAAACACAGGTAAATATTGTGAAAAGAGAACAACAAGTTTTTTTTTTCTAAAATAATAGATTATTCAACATATCAACGTTGATTTATTGAAATGAATAAACAACACGACATTTTAGTATATAAAATGAATGATGAATTATATTCAAAATCAATGATTAATAATGAAAAACAAACATCAGTTGCTAAACTTGTTAATCAATTATGTTTTTTTTCCAATTAGACATTTGCTCAATGTGTTAATAATTTGATTATCCAACTGTAAGTATGTTTAATGCTTGTTTGAGACTTTTTTTTTTTGTAAAGTTTCAGTTCAGTAAAATACATTTATTTTATAATCCAAAATTATTTCCAATGTTGTAACAGTAGGAGAACTCAGATGAATAGGATAAATCTGATGAAGGAGCTTGTAACAGAGTTTAGTTAACGTGACTTCAATTGGTTATGGTCTCAAAGTTTTAATGAAAGTCATCTGATAGATATGAAGATTTTACTATTGAATTGTTGAAATAAAACGATATGAAATTTTAATCTTTTTGAAACCAACAAAAGACTAGGATATTATCAGACTCGAAAATATATCAAGTAGAACACTTTACTAAATAGGTTAGACATACAAAAGTTTTAAAGTCCAGAGGCTGCATTTACATATGTCAGAGATTGAAATTATACAATCACATGATTACCTCAAATACAAAGTTTGAAGCTAAAGTACGAATTCTGTACATATCTAGTACGAAAGATATGTTCGATTTTTCATTATGATATGAGATCAATTGTATTCTCGAATGAGTTTTTCTTTAATCTTTGAAGATTTCTGATTAAATAAAAATTTTGTAATTGATATGAAATTCTTATCTCTATATGACTTGTAATGCATTAAAATCTATCGAACATCGAGGTAGACGATCTACATTTATGTGATACATATGCAAATTTCTTTCCTTGCTACATTAATTAAAAAGAACAATTCATCTTTTAAGACTATTATCATTATTAAACCCATTTAATAATTCTTTTATTAATGAATATTCACTTGTATCAATTGATTCACAAGATAATTCAAGGTTAGATTAGAATATTAAATCATCTCTCGTTTTTGATAAAAATATTCTTTCCTTTTGTTTTTAAATATATTCAATTAGGTATATTAGCAGAATTACTTTCTACATTTCGATTATGTCTTTAGGATAATAATACACATGTTATACATTTACAATCATAGGAATTGAATTATTAGAAGATTCTACTCAACATAGTACAAGTTCTTATATTTTTGCTAAAGTAGACAAATGAAACTTATGATTACAATAAACTGTTTATGTGTATAAAATAGGTTGCTCTAGCTCAAATTGTGCGTAATATTGATTTTCTTGAATACTAACTTATCTTGAACAACAACAATAACAGATAAAAAAAACAGTAAATTAAAACTAATCACATATAGAAGATAAAAACAATATCTTGTTTTTTTTGTTTTACTTTTATTTTTAGAATCGATCATGACTTGATCATTGTATTGTCATTATCTTTCTATTTCTTACTGATAATGATACAAGTTTTCGTCTAGCAGTTACTTTAACTTTTGCTAAGTATGTCAATTGTAGAGATGTTAGTTAACTAGATAGTTTTATTTTTGAAGTTGAATGCATCAGTCGATTTTATTGTATTAAGTTAGTTACTGGCTACTTTTTGATTTTAAGGTTTGTTGATCACAATTCTTTTTTTTAGTATATTAATGGTCAATACATTATTTACCTAAATGGATCAATTCTTCCTGTCAATGGATGCATAAAATTCATTATTCATTACAACAAACAAATACTTCTGTAATTATATTCAATGATGGAGTGCAATGTGAAACAATATCATGCTTACCAACATTAATATTTGATTGTTTAGCAGTACAAGAAAGAAAAATTGCCTTTCATTCAGAAGACCTAATTTTAATCGATGAAATTTAAAGATGGTCGATTTTTATCAAATACAAGTCAAGAATAGAAGATCATATTTTATGTTAGAAGACCACGACGAACTAAAAAAATTTCATAAAACATAACAGAAGACATATGAGTTCTTTAAAATTTTATGTCGAAAATTCTGCTGACTTTATGAAATTCAGCGCAAGGAAACTTTGTTTTTCAGTTATAACTTTATTTTTGTATAATAGGAAAGAATAAGTATAAATAAAAATAAATGTTTATATTTATAAAATGAAGATAGATGAATTATTTATTTTTGAAAATTAAAGAATAAAGAAAGGTTTGTTCTGTTATAGATAGATAGACAAATACATAGTATAACAACTGAATATGTGAAGCAATATTCTTTCTTGCCATGAATATCACTTCGACATGTCATATTATTAGACAATCAAGTGAGTGCATGGAAAAAAGAATGTATATGCAAAAAAAAAACTCTCTGTATAGTTTATATACATCTATGGTGTTTATTTTTGAAAAAATAAAAAAATTTTTAATCTTTATTTAGAAAATATAAAAAATTTACTGATGTTTTTTTTTATAAATATAAAAATCGTACTTATATTTATTAAATAAAATAAAGTGAAAAAAACGTGATCCTAGTAAAAAAAACAAATATTGTTTTGCAATTAAAATTACTTTCTTCTTTTTTCTAGCACGGGGTTTAGTGACTAAAAGCATCTGAGAATATCATTATTTTATAGAAGATTAAAATCTTGCAAGAGACATATTCAGTTTATAAGTATTATTCTAATCTATTGATGCCCTGCACCCTGTCCTTAGAACAGGACAAGAAAAAAATACTCCGTGACAGTCTCTGATCTGAAACTTGTCTGTGGACAGAATTTTAGATGGAAATTTTATTATTAAGATTTCAGGAAGGGTCTAACCTACAGAAAGAAAATTTCAATATAAAAATGTTACAGTAACAGAAAAACTGATTTTGTAAATAATGACGATCTTAATGAGAATAGTTTATTGTGAAAGTGTCACATATTTTCATTTGGTTCTATCTTGAAATTCGAATATAAATCCAGTTAATTGATGTGAGTGATCTGCAGGATATGTTATCAATTCGAAATTTGGAAATCATTTTTTTTGTATTAACACAACATTCATTTTAAAATATTCTCTCAATGTAATTTTTATTAAATCTTTACTAACTAGGAATCATTTCATTATCGCCTGCTGAAATAAAATCTTCAAATATTTCTTCACAAGTATTAATAAATAATTCTTTAAATAATATTCATAAGATAACTATTCGACAACTGATTATTTATTTTATTTAGTTCAGGTTATGCATCAAGTATCAATAGTGATAAATCCATAGAAAATAGTACAATACGAGAGTAAAATAAACAAAAAAACGAATTTGATCTATTCTGGTGTTTTTTTGTTTTGTATTTTAGTTTTTATTGAACTAAAAAATGAGTCTTAAATAGTATATCAATACAAATGAAAGTGATTTTCAAGTTGCAATATTCGATTTCCTTGTTCAATTACTCTTTTAATTCGTGTTAATTATGATTGATTAGATGCTGATGAATTTTCGTTATATTTTTAATCGTTTTATTTATTTTTTAAACAGCATTTTCTTACTCATATAATCTATTAACTGGAAATGATTGAAGAAACTATGCCAGATTATGATATATCATCACATTTTATTTATAGTATTGCTAAATTCCTTGTTATGTTATCACATGATACACTTCATTCAAAACAAGTTATTCAAGTACAAGATTTAATAAAACATTGTGATTAATTATTAGCAAGCGGATATGAACTTGAAACACATGGTAGGAAGTAAAAACAAAAAAAATATTTTCGAGAAAAATGAGTTATCGCTAAAATTCTTTATTTAGCTTTAGCAGCATTAGTACCAGTTGTATATGATTTATTTCTTGTTGAAACCTTATTTGAACTTGTTCGATATAATAAAGTAATGTGATATTATAAGAAATAGTCCCCATTCGAATAATTAAAATTCCTAAAACGTTTTATTAAATGAGAGTGAACAAAAGATGTTCCTCTATAAGCTCTCAAATATCATAGAAACTCGAAAGTATGTATAGGTGTAATTTCCCTCCTCAATCGAACCCACACCCACAGTTCAACGAATCAATGATCTGAAAATAACTATATTGTTGATGTCGAGAACTCGGCAATATTTGGTGATAACAATCTTCGGTTATGTATTTTATAAAAGATACGATAATAAAAAATTTACAGGAAAACTCGACGTCTTAATTATTGTAAATAAAAGAATCTTTTCATATCGTCTCTACGTACTAAAAAAAAGCAATAATAGAATTGATATTTTTATAAACTTTGCAATTGTTGATAGTGTTCGAAATGAAGGTAATAAACGAAAACGTTTTTCCCGACAAATTGTCGATGTACTTCTTGTTCATCTTACTATTGGTTTATCTAAGGTTATTTTTCTCTTTTTAATAATCTTCGACTATACGTTACTGTTTCTTTTCAAATAGGATCAATCACTTTTGGATATTTATTCAACATAATTAACACTATTTGGTGTTGTATCATCATTTGAATTACGACCAATTGATCCATTTGTTGTTGCTTTTCGAGCATTAACAAATAGAAATGTTGGTTTGTTTTTATCTATGAAATTTTCCTGTTGTTTAAATTTCTTTTTTTAGGACATCAGTCATCAAACTATAAATTGATGGTTAATTGATATAAATATCATTCTTTGATGTTTTGTATCAAATTCAACTAAAGATCCAATATTAACACGATGGAATAATGCTTTATTATCAGTTAATAGAATACGAGATAGTGAGTAAGTATTTGCAATGATTTTATTTATAATTTTAAAAACTACGATTCTTACTTTTGTTTTTAGCGCTCCTCTTCGAATTTTACATGACGTAATATTACGAATTTTCGGACAATAACGTGATCAAATCAATATGACATTAGTTTCTCTGCATATTATGAAAAATGGTAATGAATTAAAATAGTAGTGTATTTGTAGACATGAATATGATAGTTCAGCAATAGGAATATTATTTTTAGCTGAACTTGTCATCTTTGTAACGAGCGCCAGAATGATTGATTTAAAAATTCCGATATGAAACTTTAGAAAAAAGAAACTAACTAAACAGTTAAAAACTAGTTTCTATCAAAGTCAGAAGATCTTAAGCTCTCATCATAATCTATATGATAGTAACATATCACCCATTCATTTGAGAAGAAAACTTTCTTGCATTTCATTAATTACTAATGAGCTAGCGATAAAACATTTGACTTAAAAAATTTCTATGTTTTTATAAGATCTATAATTTTATTTTAGCTAAATAATTTCGAAAAAATTCTAAATGATTTTCGTCAATTATTAGTTCATGATGAAACTGTATATTGTCTTGATATATTTTCATATTTAACCAGTTTAAATGAATATTTTAAATTATTATTATAATGAATACATATTCTGAATATACTTGATTATGCGCACAAGAAGCATGATGATCATCAATATAAACACCATCATCATTAATAACACACTTATTCATAAATGATTAATTACAATCTTATTATGATTTAATACATTATCATAAATTATATTTGGTCTTATACATTATACATCAGTTGCAAGTCATTTATTCATTTGTGAAGGAATACATTTAGATGGAAATGGTTTTCTTATTAGTTTTATTAATTGAATCATTTTTTCTATTATCATATATATTTGTATTATGTTTAACTGAATTAATTGTTTATAATCGTATTGAAATGACGTTGACACTCGATGAATAAATATTAAATAAACAATTATTAACGAAATATTTACCATTAAGTTTTATAAAGCTTTCAGCGCAATCCCTTCCGAGATTAAAGTGTGAAACACGATTCAGCTGCTTTTCCTAATTGCAGGGGAATCTTTTAAATTTATCTATTTCGGAGCACATTTCTAAAATATTGTTTTACCCATTCCTTCAAAACTGGAATCAAAAATTAGTTTATACGTTATAATAAAACGTTTTTGATGCATGGTCTTTGAGCTTATATCAACAGTCTTGTATACTCAATGATTGCTTCTCGGAGTGTTTGTGAACATATTAGACGTGTTAGTCATCGTCTATGAATATTCTATTAGCAACTAATCCTTAATTATGAGGTGAATAATCAGTCCCAAACTAGCCGTTAATTAATTAGCCACTAACCATAATTAATGAGATCTTAATTAGTTATTAACCAACTAATTAATAAAATGTCTGTCACGGTCTGTGATGGTTGCTAAGGTGTCTGTCCCGTCTGTGGGAGGAGCCGGGGAGGGGGGGGGGTCCAAATTTCTATCCTATATACTTCAACACTCCTTTTAGATCGTGTTTCACAAAATCGTAATATCTCAAATGAGACTACAAAGTTGGATCTATACCTATAACAACATGCTCTACCAAGTAGAGTAAATTTCACTGAAATCTAAGATTACGAGTGAGCATAAGTCTTCTGCACGCGTATGATTTTTCGCAAGCAGATTCGAACTGACATTTCGTTTTTATATCCGAATCCGGATAGCAGTACCCGGTATCCTACAAGAGCTAATCGGCAGCGAAAAAAGAGAGATCATCCCAAATTCCACAAAAAAAGCAAGTGATTCAGGATTCATTTGGTATATTTCTGTTTCTAAAATTCGATTAATTTCGCTAAGTATACATGTTCTTGTTGTTGATGACGCCAAAATGTAACGCAGTGCTGACGTCAGACTTGTGAATGCATACATGAATACTTTTTTCATCATGGTAGTTCATGGTTATCATTTTTATAATTTATTTTCCTTTCCTTCTATTCAGTTACTTTGTTATATGGTTTATCACCATGTGTAGATGAATTTCCATTAAAAACAAATTCTTTTAGTAAAAACTATGATCGAATTAATTTTCATTCCTATACTTTTATATAAATAGCAGTTTGAAAAAGTAAAAGTATCTTGAAACGTCGAGATCTCATTTATTGCTGGATCGGCTATCGGATACCCGATTCGGTTGCAGGACACTAGTCAGCATCCCTCTACAATACTAGTTTATGGCTCACATGGAATGGCTGCTATATAGAAATAAATAGTAAAAAGCACAACAGTGATGAAACAGAACTCTCATATCATTACTGTAGTGGTTGAGTAACACAGATATAACTAATTGAGGGTTTAATTTGACTATTATAGAATGAAAAAACTGAAAAATGAGTCATATCAGTATATAGGATAGTTTGGTCTTTTTGAAATAGAATTTTTTACTGATTAGAAATACATTATTGTTGATTGTAAAGATCCATAAAGTAGTAGTTATCGAATCTAGAATAATAAAGAGATCGTGTAGAATTTTAAAGTCTATAAATCGTCTATTTTTCGTTTAATTTTATCCATAACACAATACTGAATAAGTAAATTAACTTTTGAAAAAACCATTGTTGTGCGACAATATTGTGTAACATTATAGAAATCAAAAAAAGAACTATTGAGTTACGAATTTTTTCGAAATATTCTGATTCTTAAAAACAATGTTTGGTCAAAATGCATAAAGA
>CAJNOL010002638.1:0-21035 GCA_905250125.1 Rotaria sordida | reverse complement strand
CACACCCACACCCACACCCACACCCACACCCACACCCACACCAACACACACCCACACCCTTAAGCATCAATCAGACTAAAAAAAATGAATTAAGTTAAAGTTAAATTAAGCAATATGATTGGTTCAATAAGAATTAAACTATTTGAAATGAAAAAGATGAACGTAAGTAAAGTTAGCACCAGATTCGAGTTCTTACTGTCTGAATTCGCTCCTGAACTTGAGTTGATTTTGGTTCAACTTGAGTTATATGCAGAATTTTACGGCGAATCTGATGGTGTAAATATCAAGGAGGATCATCGAGCAAAAATCAACACTTGATCCCAAAATACTGGTTTTTTCAAAAATTTTCTGAAAGATTTTCCTGTCCAGATTCGCTATGTTGCTTGAGTTACGCTCGGCTAGAAATTCTGCATCGAATGATGTCAATTTTATGTGGGACCATCCGCGAAAAAATTTTCACTTCACCCAATCCCACCCCTCACGAGGGAACCTCCCGAGGTGCCCAACGCCGATTCCCTTCATTCACACGTTGCTTGATAGAGGGCATCGAGATAGGAAAAAGCTCAAAAAGATTTGGGCTGACAGCTCTTCCTTGAAACGTTATGGTCAATTTTCTGTTTTTCCCTGCCAAAATGGCTGAAAATTGAAAATCTTACAATTCAGTCAAAAAAGACCGTATATACTTGAAATTTCCAGCACTACGAGGTCACACGCGTTTCTGATTGATCTGAAAATTTTAAATTATTTGGTTGTTTTATTCTAGATTTACAGGATTTTTGTTTGCCATGAAAAAGTACACTCCTGCACTTGACTATAGTGCTGTCTTTTTGCGGTTTTATATAATCCTATGTGCTCTGTTTTCATTTTCATCCTTTGTTAAATGGTTATTAACATTTCGTGATAGAGAGTACATGGTACTATTTAACTGACTTTGCCTGCAAACGAACAACAAGTCTTCAGAGTAAGTACATTGATTATGACGAATGGTATCAAGGAGTATTATAATCAACTAATATAATCTATCACTTTTATGCATTCCACTGTATGTTATGGTTCTTCTACTTCCATTACGTCATGCATTCTTCCATCATGTGATATGCACTTTTCTATCACCCATACCACTCTACTTATCTATGACATCATAAACATTCTTCCATGACGTCATGTTCTCTTCTCGATCCTTTTCTACAGTACGGTATCCAAAACCTATATATAGTTGTTGATTTTTTACAATAAAATATGTGTATATATCAGATACAATTATCTTTTGATATTGCCTAACACAAACGATACGGTGTTTGCAAGAATCAAGTTAACAGCAAACAGATTAAGAGAGGTACGACTAATTTTAAGAATACTATTGCTTATTCTTGTTTTAGACGGAACTGACAGTCAAGAAAAATGATAAACCCTCACAATGTCTTGCGACTTGTCTCCAATTATATTACCGAATTACTACCATCCATTGATTTAACTCATGCGTGCACAGCACGCGATGAGGATGTGGCACGAAATATTTTTGAAGATATTGAATCGATCTTCAATTGCACCCAGTATAATTTTGAAAAAGAACAAACGTTAGATTTTACTGATAGTTTTGATGAAGAAGCTGAAGAAGCAGAGGTTGAATCAGATGATGAAGAAGATGAAAGTTACACGGAAGATGCTAACGATGATGAAGAAAACAATTTACTACATGAATTTTCGCTTCAGTATATGAAGAAAGTCGTTGATTTTTACGATAAAACCAATGTTAACACTGGTAAAAGGAAACATTCTTGGTCGAGTCTTCGGAATCGTTTCAAAAAAGTCAAGGATAGAAGCTACATTCGACAATTTCGAAAATACATCGAAAATCAAGGTACAAAGAAACAAAAACTTGAAGAAATTGATTCGTTCGTTTATGAATCACTTGAGAAAGCACGTGAACAATTACTGTTTATACACGACATAGATTTGAAAAGATGGGGGTTGTAAAAGGCACGTGAAATAAATGATGAAAGTTTTTGTGGAAGGTAAGATTATACTAACAGTATTGTTCGAGACTTTCTGTTTGTAGCCTTCTCTCTTGCGGTCTCCTACACAGTTTCTCCTCTTCATGTTATATGACATGATAGAACAAAATGTGTAGAGCTGTAGCAAAGAAGATGAAAAACATTGATTTTAACGCTTTTCTCTGTGTGTTTCAGTGAACACTGGGTTCATCTGTTTAAACATCGTCACGGAATTTGCAGCCGACATGTGACAAAGCTAGTAACAAAGAGAGAAGTCGAAAGCGTGGACGAGATCAATAAATCAGCTGATGATTTCGTCTCTGACGTACAAAAGATGGGAACGGGAATTTTCAGCACGGAACGTTCAGCACGGAATTTTCAGCACAGGAACGTTCAGCACTAGGAATAATCAGCACGCTTAATTTTCAGCACGCAAATCGTTATCACTAAAAACCTGAGCGCGAGGATCATAGTGTGGGTGAGGGTGTGGCCATGGGTGCCGAGTGGATGTGTGGATGTAGGTGTAGGTGGGTGTAGATGTGGGTGTGGGTGAATGTAGGTGTAGGTGAGTGTGGATGTGGATGTGAGTGGATGTGAATGTGGATGTGAGTGGGTGTGGGTGTGAGTAGGTGCTGTGTGGGTGTGGTGTGTGGATGGGTCTGGGTATTTATCCCTTCTCTTTGCCTATATCCATATCTACACCCCACACCCACACCCACACCCTTCGTTTATGACATAGTATGTAAATATTACTAGAAGTTTCAAGAAAATTTAGAATTCCTTCATGTTTTCGGTGTTGGAGACTGTTTTCGAAGCAACTGTGTCCAGAATTCGAAGGTTTCTTATGCATTTTGGAAGTGGTGATTTCAATGCAAGAACCAAGGATTTCCACAGAACCTACGATTTTCTAGATGTTGAACAATGTGAGGCAATCTCAGAAACATCTAAATACGAAGTTTCTTAATGATTTTGAGTTATTTTTAATGAATAGGATATATCGGAATTTTTCAAGATTTCCAAGGTCTCGACATCCTTGGATAGAAACGGCGTGGGGTCATACTGGGTTTGGTCAGATACATATATTTTGTTTATAATTAGAGTACATTTTATTATAATTTTCGAAAAGGATTCTCAGAATTACGGCGTCACTTCTTTCTATATGATGACTGCGATGTTGACAATATTAAAAAAAATTTCTTTTTTGATTTCAAAGTCCTTTACTTATTGGATTCGATATTGAATTTTTGTACTCGATGATTTCCAGTATCGGCGACATAGAGATTGCCGTCTCGATCGAATGACAAACCGAAGGGCTGATTGAGTTGGTTCGATTGGTCTCCTCTACCGTTTCCACCAATAATGACACTTCCTTGTGTGGCTCTGTTAGACCAACGCATGATTCGATTATTCCCTCCATCAGCCACATAGACAGTGCCCAATTGATCGGCAACGACTCCTTCAGGATATGACAATTGTGTAAGAGCATTTCCTTGTCCTTGACCACCAGCCACAACAATGCCTTCTTTTGCACCTTCCATCCATTTCATCACACGATTATTTCCCAAATCAGACACATATACTGAATGATCTCGATCGACGAATACGTATTGTGGGTTAGAGAATTGATTGAGACGATTTCCTTTTCCATTGCCACCTGCAACCACTATTCCTTGAGATTCTCCTCTTCGATATCGTCTCACCTCATTTTTTACACCATCAACGATATAGAGAGATCTATTCTCATCCATTGTCAAACCCAAACAATCGATGCTGGAGATGATTGTTTCTCCACTTGTTCCATTTCGACGAGGCCATCGAACCACTCTTCTATTCACATAATCGGAGATGATGAGACTATCTCTCTCTTTGTCGACAATCACATCTATTGGGATAAATAATTGATGATCTAGACTTCCTTGTCCATTTCCACCTGCAACCACTTGGCCACTCGTTGCACCCCGTTTCCATTCCACAATACGATTATTCGCTCGATCAGCAGCATAGATTGTTTGATCATCATCAACATACAAACCCCGTGGGTCTGGGAGTTGATTGATTCCATTGGCTTGTCGATTTCCTCCAGCTACAGTGATGCCACTCTGTTGCCATCGAGCATTTGGATGAATATCAATGGAACTTCCACGTAATGGATGGACTGAAATAGAGAGAGAAAGAAGAGAATAAAATAAGAGTGAGAGAGTATTGAGAGATATCCCAGGTCAATCAATCCTAACTAACGGATTCCGGTGCGGATATCGCCGGAATCTGGCAAAACCCGACAAGAATAGACAGGATTCGGTCGGATTTTGCCGGATTCCGACGATATCCGACGTCGGAATCCGTTAGTTAGGATTCCGGCAAAATTTGTATAGGTTCCAGCCAGAATTATTTGCGACCGACAGGATCCGATCTGGCGTGTTTGACCTGGGGAAAAAAGTGAAAAGTTCATTTGAATTTTTGCAAAATCAACATCGTTCCAAGGTTTGGGTCGTTTCCGAATTTTTTTGTTTTGATAGTGGAGCTAACTGTATCAAAGACAGTTATTTATTTTATTTTATTTTATTTTTGGTTTTCTTTATTACTCTATTTATCATAAAATAACTATTGAAAGATTTTCTTCTTTTTTGTTTTGTACTACATACATATTATCGGTTTACTAATGCAAATGCATGGTTGAAAAAAACGTGTTTTTTTTTGACTATCTTTGAACGTATATTTGAATTAGTGGCTTTTAGAAAAGATTTTTCATAGAGTTAAAATATCTTCAGAGACTATATGAATCTATTGAAATGTAAGTCATTCTAATTAATAAATCATTAATACAAATAAATAAAGTTCTTTTTTTCTTGGAAAGAGAAATACACAGATTACGGTAATCATTCTCTTAGAGATAATAAATTTTTTTTAGTCTTATGAAAGATGTAATTTATGAGTATGAATATAATATGTCGTAGGACAGATTGAAATGCAGTTGAGTTTAAAATTGTCCTAGTTCAGATTGAAATTTTGATTTGAACTAGGACAAAATAAAATTTTGATTTGAACTATTCGAAGCGGACTAGTTCAGATTGAAATTTTGTTCTAAACTAGGTCAGGCTGAAATATAGGGACAACGAATTGAAATATTCGAAATATGTTACGTTTCTATCAAAAACAGTTCTCTGTTGATCGTAAAAATAGGACTTCTTTTAATGTCAAAAACTTAACAAAAAAGAAAAACAGGTACTTGTTTGTTATGGCCCCGACAAATTTTTTAATTTTTTGATTATTATCGTATCTTTTAACGTTTTATGACACCCACACACTTACACTCACACCGACACACTCCAACACACCCACACATCTATATCCACAAATCCACACCCACAAGCTAAAAGATAAGATAATGTTCAAAAAAGTAAAAAATTTTCGCGGGGCGACAACAAACAAGTACCGAAAATATACTAGTAAACAAGTTGTAGATTTAGGATCGCCGTCACGACAAAGGCTTTCTATACTCAGCTCTTATTCAAATGCTTTTAGTTCTTTTCCTACATTTAACGCCAGAGTAGATGCTGATGCTATGTCGAGTCTGGCTGAGAAGATTTTTCCACCATTTTCATCTCTTTTTAGATATTGGAAATACGACTTGAGTTCCCAGTAAAATGGATAGATTTTAGCTGCTATATATTGTCTGGTCACAGGCAAATACTTGGTAGTTTTTCAAAGAACTATCCATGATGAAAAATGATTTTTCTACTCTCTTTGCAGTTATTTTATTCTTTCCTAAGATGCTTAAGTTGGCTGTCGAGTCTAACAAGAAAAATGACTAGGATCCGACCAAGAGAATTCTTCTATTAAAACTCCTATGAATTTCGATAAGAATCAATCGAAATGATGAAGACTAGATAGAATGAATTTCATCTGGGTTAAGAAGATCCGTATCCAGAATCTTCCACTGATATGTTCTTGTACAGTTAGCGGGACTTGAATGCTTCTTAAAATCAGTTGTGAATTATTTGGTAACATCTAGAATGTTTTATCCACTTCGAGCAAGTATATTGTTCGTCAGTGTAAAACAGTCACACAGTCTCTACATTTCAATCTGAATTAGTTCAGAACAAAAATTTCATCTAAACTAGTTCGCTTTGAATAGTTCAGGTCAAAATTTCATTTTGTCCTAGTTCGAATCAAAATTTTAATCTGAACTAGTTCACTTGGTAATCGTTTTAATCTCAGCTAGTTCAAATCAAAATTTCAATCTGAACTAGGACAATTTTAAACTCAACTGCATTTCAATCTGTCCTACAACATATATATATGGGCGTGAGCAGCCGACTTGATACCCATAGGAAATAGTGTTATTGCAAGGAGGAGTATATAATGAATTTTATACCAAATGAAAGCCCGTTAAAAATGGGATTTATTGGTACTAAATAGTAAGGGTTTTGTGAACTCTGTAATGTCCAACTTAAGAAATTTTGAGAAATTTCATACATTTTTGGCATATATCAGTAATTCAAAAATGAAGTAAAAGTTTTTTTTCTTGAATATTTTTCCATGATTTCATAGAGCTCGTCAAGCTCTACAAAACTGTATGTATTGCAGGCAGTTTTTTAAAAAAATGGCGTAAAAAGTCTCCAATACATACAGTTTTGTAGAGCTCGACGAGCTCTATGAAATCATGGAAAAATATTCAAGAAAAAAAACTTTTACTTCATTTTTGAATTACTGATATATGCCAATAATGTATGAAATTTCTCAAAATTTCTTAAGTTGGACATTACAGAGTTCACAAAATCCTTACTATTTAGTACCAATAAATCCCATTTTTAACGAGCTTTCATTTGGTATAATATTCATTATATACTCCTCCTTGCAATAACACTATTTCCTATGGGTATCAAGTCGGCTGCTCACGCCGATATATAGAAAACATTGGAATCTCACATCCTTTTATCGACTAATAGACAGAATGTGGGAGAGAGAGTCATGAATAATAGAAATAAAAAACTAATTAAAAAGAATTAATGAAAAGGAAAAAAAATCTTCATTATATTCATATTGATTTTAATAGAATCATCCTTTCTTTATATATGATTCGACATTAATAACTTCATTAGAGAACATTCAATTATTTACTAAACTGCTTTGTTTTTTTTCGAGTTCAAACGAACTCGGAATTTGCCCAATAGATTGAGAAAAAAAAGAATAAAAGAATTCATATTTTTACATGTATTTTACAAAAAAAAAAGAAGAAGAATATCGGAAGTTGAGACTATTTCACATTATTTTTCTTAGCAATTTTGTTTTTCTCTCTATATGTTCGTTGAATGTCTGTTAAAGAAAAAATTCTAGCGAAATTTCTTCAGACTACACAACTGAAATTTCTCTATTATTTTTTATTTTCTTTCAGTTCTTCATATTTATCTGCAAAATTACATGTTCATATAGAAAAGTCATTTTTTTAACGCATTATGTTGTTTTTCTAGAGTCGATTGTTATAATATGGTTATTTTTTTACATATAGTTTTTTTTGTACATGCTCTTAGATGTAGAAAAAAAGCAAAAATAATGTGGCTTGTCCGGCTAACGATCAACCAAAATGATTAAAGTAGAATCTGCATATTTTCAGAACCTGAAAATATCATATTATAGGGTACACTTTACTGTGCTAGGAAACATACTTTATTTTTTTAATCTTTTCTTCTAGTGAGTGGAAAAATTATGTACAAAACAGGCTTCATATGATTGTTTGAAAATTTTCGTTCCTTTGCGTAGGCTTGAAGGAAACGATAGAAAAGAAGCAAGAATGCAAGTAAAAAAACTAACAGTTAATACATATTCTGAGAATACGAAATAAAGATTTTCTTTTGACATGATTTTCATTTTGATTCATGGTTGTTGGAAGAACGTAGTAGTAGTTACCTTAAAACTTGATAAATTCTCGCGTGAATGCATTACTAAAAATAGCTGCTCTTAGTTTATTTTACGCTACAGTGACACATTATTTATTCAAACCGCTCAGGATTCTTCGTTAACTTTCGATAGGCTGTCCCATGGTGGATTTATTTTTCAGTTATTCTTTTCTATTAAAAAAAATGGTACATAACGCACTCATGCAGCCGTCATTTTAGCATATAATGCTTTGTTTTTGTTCTTATAATTAATATTACTCTGTTATTAGCCATTATACTTCTTTCTCTCATTAGATTTTTTTATAACGATTGAATGACTTTTTCAGTCGCAACACAAAAGTAAAAACCTTACAGTAAACATTGCCTATAATTGTATTTATGCAAGGAAGAACCTTCAAAATTCAGTGAGGAATGTGATAGATAATAGAAGATAGGATATGAAATTTAGAGTAACTACTAGATCAAATATTGTCACTTTGGGAAAAGACGTTCTTTTACATCAATATTCCATGTTTCTCATTTTAAACATCATCAGTAACTTTTAGGATGGTTAACAAAAATATGTTACGCGCTAATAGTAAAACTATCAAAAGTGCGCCTAAATATTAACGGATTGTATTTGAATATTTAGGCTGAAGACAGTGACGCACGCTTTGAAAAGGAAAAAAAATAAATGTTTGTTCCAGAGATATAAGGATTAACTAGATATTTAAGGATGACAATTCGCAAACAAATAAGTGCATTCCATCAATATTCCGACTATGTTATGCAAACAACACTATTTTGAAAAAGAATTGCTGGTATAAATAGACCCTACACCTATCGATGTAAAGTTATTCTTGACTATAAATCTTTTTGGTTTTCGGGTTCACTAAAACTTTGGCAACCTGATACTATTAGAGAAGAAACTTCTTTGTATCGATACAGCACTAATATGTGATTTACCTTCTTGGACACTTAGTATAAAATCAATGAATGCGAAATCTATTCAAAGTAAATCTCATTCCAGAGTTAATAGATAGTCTCAATTCTCAAGATTCCTGTTAATTTCTATGAGAAATTCGATTCAAAATTAAAAGTAAAAAGTTCATTGTTATCCTTGGATAAATACAAGAATGACATGTGAAGTTGCACTTTATACTTTAGAAATGCATCACAGCATTCTGGCAAACTACGTGAAAGATATTTATTTTTTAACTGCTCCTTCTCTTGAACTCTGAGAGACACAATGATCTGTCTTTACAACATTTCAACACGACGCCATGCAAAACTTCGAAAATGAAAGAATAATAAGCTTTCTATACACTAACAACTAGAAAAGAAAGCACTAAATCCTCGAGAATATATAGTCAGAACACGAAAAGTGAGTACATTACCGCAATATTTATAGTATAACTTCTCAGCAACACTACAAGTTTCGAAACTATTTTTCCGCATTAAGAGGCTTAACTATCCTCTATAAATTACAGTTTAGCCGATATATTTAAAATTCAAGAATTCACAGAAATTTTGAAAGTTCCCATATCATCCAAACGACGGAGGACCTTTTTTGTGAATGCATTACCAGCATGTATTTTTAGTATAAAAATTGAACCACAAAACCAATTTGCATGAAACTCGTAGATCTTGAAGTGTTTTATTATATACACATGTACTGCAAATTTGAAGACTCTACGCTTTGTTGTTACTAAGAAAATTGCATCGAAAGTTGACAAAACATGAGTGCGTTACCTACCGACAAGCCGAATATCATGACAAAGACTTCAAGACAAAAAAAAAACACAGTATTATCCTGAATATTTTTCGTTATAAGTTATTATCCTTTTTAGAAACCTAAAATATTCGTTAAGAGAAATCTATGTTTAGCTTATATTTCGGACTTAGCAAGATTCGTTTTCGAAGCTGCAATTTTCAACGATAATTAATTCTAATGAAAAAAATGTTGTTTTTTTATTGATAATAAAAAATTTCAGTTTTATAAATTGAATTAGACTAAAGTTTGAACTTATTGATAAGTGATTTATACCTTACACTTAGAATTTCTTAAGACTATGTCATTATAAAAACTATAGAACTTGGAGTTGCTTCAAATTCAAAAGTAAAGATTATAATGAATAACTTTTCGACACAAAAAAGTAGAATTTTGATAATTATTATCATTTATTTTCTATTTTGTCATTTTTTTCATTGGACTTACGCTTTGAAATTAGACCAACAAGAAAAGAGCTTATCCTTTCAAGATTTAATCCTACTTTTCTCAGTCCCAAAAATTAAAATATAAAAATATATGATCTTACAAAAAATTTACTCATACTTGAAGTTTCAAAAATAATAAAAAAAAAAAAGATGTGTTTTTTATATCTTGAATCATTTGAGAGAAGTTTCTATATTTTTTTATTTGTTTAACTCAAAAATATCTTGTTTTGAGTGAAACATCTTATTCAAACGTAATACTGTTACTTTTTTGGACACACTTTTTAATTATCTTAGAAACTGTGATAGCTAGAAAGTTTGTGTGTTACGTACTACTACTATTACGTAACAAGACTCTGAATTTGAAGTACTCTTACTTAAGTTTTAATTTCTTGAGAAAGTTGATCTCACAATAAAATGCATATCGGGAACAAATTTTTGTAGAGCATCGAACACACTTTTCAAAAGAACAATAAAAGTTGTTTCATCTAGATATTGTTGTTACTCATAGAAGAAAACTGATAAAACAAACGTCGTAACACTGTTACACCTTTTTATTTTTCATAAGATTATAAACGTCTTCTTTTTTATTGGATCTAGACTCATCTGAATAGGCTATTTTTTTCTAACTTCTACACAAATGTTTCTACTACTCTTACCACCAAAGATTGCCTCAACACCTAGAGACACTTCTTAAGTCGTCACTATGGCGCTCAAAAATTTCTTGTTTTCAGTATAAAATGTATTTCTTCTATAGGTTAAAAACACATCCACACTCGGAATAGTTTTAACTGATTGATTGCTTTTGACTTTGGACTCTGTTGCATAATATAGACTCCATTGAGACAAGTAAAAACCTGAAAACGCTAAATGTCCTAAATGACTTGTGTCGAAACTTGTAGAAATTTTACTGCAGTTTTAGCTTTTAACATCATGATATAATATTTCGAGTTGAAATTATGTCCACAAACAAGTTTATTTAGGAGTAAAACATCATGAAAATTTTAGCTTAAACATAATGTTTTTCTTCCTAAGATATTAAAGTCCACAAAAATCACTCTTATCCCATGAAAGATACTAGAATTTTCGGTTTTTGTGGACTTTAATATTTCAGCAAGGAAACATTGTTTGAGCTGGAACTATCAAAACATTTTACTCAAAAATAGACGATCTATTTGTGGGGATAGTCTCAACTTGAAATACTGTGTCATTCGATTTGTTACTATATACACCATACCATAAGCTAAAATTGCAGTAAAATTTCTACAAATCTACACAGAAGACATTTAGAACATTTATCATTTTAGATTTTTTCATATCTTAATGGAATTCATATTATGCAACAGAGTTCGAACTCAAGAGTGATTGAGCAGTTGGAAAAACTAGTTAGTGCAGCCCCATTGGGCTGAAATATAGAACTCACATATTCTGTATAAGCTGGAATGCTTAACCACATTTAGCAGTGGTCGCTACGGTCTGTAATGGGGAAAGGAGCTACCAAAGCTTGAACTCAGAGTTGGAACCGGTCCGGCCGGACCGGACAAGACCGAATCGGACCGGACGAGAAATCAAATCCGGCCGGACAAAACCGGATTTTTGCCAGTTCATCATTGCAAAGTTGTTGCTCGTATTTGATGATTTTTCACCGAAGAACGAGTTTTTTCTACATGTCCAACTGAAAAGATGAATAAAACGGTACTCTAAATGAGAAATAGACAGAAAGAAGCAAGAGAGTTGCTTCTCTCTTATAGAACGATTGCAGTTGCTAGAGCAATAGCTGATCAGTGCAATGATTGTGGTAATTAGGAAAAGACGAAAAGTTTAAGACATGAAAGCGAGAAATCCTACGTCAACTATTCCGGCTGCCAGATCTATAAGAAAGTGGTCGAAAACGATCAGAATCAACATGTTTCATTATGTTCCGATGTATTTTGCAATTGGACTGCTAGTTGAAATCGTTGGAGTTCTTCGACAACAACTGCCAGTTGTGCTCGAAATACAAAGAGATCGACTCAAAAACTCCAGTCAGATTCCATTGGTAAGAACACCGGATCATGACAAAAGTTTCACACGGGCAGCTATAATCTAGAGGTGTAGGTTCTATTCCATTTGCTACTTCTCTCTCACGACCACCATATCCACCACAAAATCAAGCAGTTCTCCTGTCTTGATCTTTTTGAACGGTTCTTAGTAGAAAAAGAGAAAAATATGTGTCATTCACGATAGTTATGACTGAGCTTGATTTTCTGTTTTTAAATAACGATGAGTATTCGATATTCGATATAATCGGTACATCTCTATTTATCTTCAGCTTGAAAAGTCGATATCTTGGAATCTGATATAAGGAAGCTGTTTTTTTTACATATATTCAGGCGGTCCACTTCAAATATCCGCATGTAAATATCGAAAATTTTACTTCATTTACTATTTTTCGTAAACAAGCTTCTTTTGAGTTCCAATTTTTTGCCGGATTTTTGCCAGTTTGGCTTCGAAAACGAACTGGCCGGATTCCGGCCGGACTGGATACAAAAAATCTGTCCGGTTCCAACTCTGAGCGATAGTCATGAAGCTTATATAACAATCAAAATTTTCTCTGAGCCTATTCTGGCAGTTCTTCTAAATGATCGACTAATTAGTTTTTGACTAATCTTATATCATTCAATAGTGAAATGTTTACTCTTTATCGAAAACTAAAAAGAAGCTCTCTGTGATCCTGGTAGCTAAGACTATGAATAAAATGCCTCAAAAAAGTTTCTGGCAGAATTGGAAAATCTGACTTTAAGAATGTCTGAATTCAGATAGGGAAGAAAGGGATGAGACCTTTAGAATACAACATCTCTGATTGAAAGACAACATATATAGCAGTATCAAACGAAGAGAAAGGATGGATTTCGTTTTGTAGATGTCAACAAAACGAAGTAACATTCAATAGTGACGAAAAATAGTCAACATGGGAATTACTATTGATGGATTTTTTTCTTATGATAACGCCTTAATCGCTCATAATATAAGATTGTTGATCTTGTCAATGTTATCTTTAACTAGCTGCAGAGTAATATCCCATACAAAGGAACTATATATATTTGAATAAAAACTAGCATTTGTCAAGATCAAAAGCGTTAATTTAATGCTTACATAGTTGCTGAGTAGTTGTTGTAGTTGGAATTGTACTTGCAGTTGTTGTATTCATTGCTATTAATTATCAAAGAAAATTTGTGTAATCAAAACAGATAGTTTTATGTCTGGCATAGAATGTAATATAGAACTCGGTGCATTTAAGTTTTAGGTGAAGCCTAAGCAGTGTTTCAAAGTAGAGCGCCGCTCTCAAATGGCCTGAAAAGGGATTTTTTCTTTCAAAACTGTTTTTTTTTATGGAAAACCTCTGTATCCATCGGAGAACGAAAACTCAGTAAAATTTTTGACAAATCTATTCGATTTGATTCGGCTGAGTCAAATCAAATCGCATTGGGTTGAACCGAATCCATAGGAACTCTTCTGCTCAAATTCATCGCTCCTGTTATATTTTAAATACAAGTAAAAGATTTAAATGTACTAACTGTCGTTGCAGTACAAGATCATTATTCGAAGTATGAAGTTTGTGATTTCAACCTATCACATAAATTGTCCACATGCCACTGTGTTCATCTTAGACCATTAGAATACTCTGCCGTCATATCACCAGTATGAGTGAAATGGCTTTACAGAGATACTGGACAGAACCGAAGAATACTGTAGAGATAAATTGTTACAAGCTTTCTCTCTCGTTCCTCTGATCGTCAGACAGTTTGAATATTGACATTCTTTTCTTAAGAAAGAAATGTCAAATGTTTGATACAAGCAGGCATAGCCTCCAAAATAATTAGCCGCACCAAGGGTGTTCTGTCAATATGCATTCTGTGCTTATTAGTATTTTTCTGAGGTGGCTGAGTCAGTGATGCTACAAGCTGTGAAAATAAATTTTCATACACAGTTGCGTTACTGATCATTCGTGGCATATTCATTCAATTTAATGGCTAAAGCACTCTTGAAGCTCTACCGATTATTCCGTCACAGCTAAATGATCAGTCTTCAATTTCGCAAGGTTAGTCATTAGAAACATGACGGAGAGAATCATGAATACGTTTTCTTTCGAACTAGATGTTAACCGCAGTTGTCTTGAAAAAAGACTGTCGAGTAAACTCAACATTCACTAAACTCAGTCGAGTATACAACAAAAACTGTGAATAAAGAGAAATGTGACACAACAGAATTGAAGTGCTCTTATGGAGATCCTAACATATGACACGTTCTACAGTATCGAATCAAATGATCAATTGTTCAATTTGTTTCGGTCTCTAATGCACATTCAGAAGTACACTGCATACTCATGCATTGTTAAATATAACTGAAATAGACTCTGTATTTCAAATTAATGGATATAGTTCCATGAGAAGAGATGAAATCTTTTTTCCCACTGATTACAATTCGTTTTCTCTCTGTCATGCTTTATCTAATTTTTCAAATGCTCTTCGACTCTTTCCCACTACTCCTACACCAACATGTACTGCACATATAAGGGTGTGTCAATGATGAAGAAATAATTTTAAGAAAGATTTGGCTTTCACTTGAATCTATACATCACTCTTTGTTTTCTTACTTGCTATCGGTGGACAGAGTTGTTGATTAAAACTGGGCACCGGATAACAAACAGGAAGATTATGACATCGAGGATGATGTACACATCTTTGGCTAGATTCATTACAAATGTTGTTTGAGTGTTCGCATGGAACTAGCTCAGAACAGTCGACAAATTCATCGCTACAAATGCCAACGTCAATAGCACCTGCTATATGGAAACACGCACATGCACTATTTGGCGAACATCGATTATACTGAGCAATCCCATTGCAGAATTGAGATTTCACTCGAACTAGCGACATACTAAATTAATAGGAGAATATGTAAAACAAAATAAGAATCAAACCTGTAAGGCTTAAAAGAAAAATTGTTCAACATTAGATAAATAGCAAAAAAATAGATTTTAGAATTACCTGAATAGAATGAATACGAAACAACGAATTACTGTTGAAACCATTGCTTGCGTTGAAATGAGACAGAATAGCGGCAGCAACCGTCTTTATATCTAATGAAGAGACAATATTTTTTGCATTCGCCAAAAGTGAAGAAGCGCACAATCTGATCTTTCGACAAATAGAAATTCAATATTGCTCCACTGCTTTCTTAAACACTTAATTTTTCTCTAAAAAAGTAATCTTTATAGAAGAAAAAAAATGTCGTAAAAGCAACATGGGATTGCTTGTGTGATATAAGCATTTAATAGGCTCGTGCAATCGTTTGAAATATGAATACTGTTATTGTCAATCATCGATTTACTATTTAATGACAATTTAGAACAATTTTAAGGACAAATTTTGTTTTTAATATTTGTATTTTTATTATAGACAGTTTACAGAAGTTCGCATCTTGAGAGTGTGGGTGTGGGGTGTAGGATGTGGATGTGGGTGTCGATGAGTGTGGGCGTGGGTTAGAGTCCGTCGGGTTCGGGACCGGATCTGAAAATTTCATGTTCATCGGGTCTGGATCCGGGCCCAGATTTTTAAACTTTTACTGCTAAAGTTCGGATCCGGATTCGAGTCTGGGTCTTTAAAAATATTTAATCAACCGGGTCCGGGTCGGGTTCGGATCCAGAAATTCTTGGACCCGACGGACTCTAGTGTGAGTGTGGGTGTGGGGTGGATACATTGTGGATGTGGGATATGGGTGTGGCTTAATACACCACTAACATTCAGGCTCACACCACACACCCACACCCACACCCCATACCTACACCCCACACTCACACCCACACCCACCACACCCTACAAATGTTGATCTTTGAGAAATCAATCAATCAGAACGTGATATTATTGTGAATAATTTATGTTCAGATGTAATAATACTTGTTCAATATTCATATACAATTAAATGTTATCTATAAGATGAAGATAATTCGAGATATGTTTAAACTATTGTTAAAGGAGAAAATTCAGTTGATATAACGACTAATAATAAAGATATTCGACATGCATTTATTGAAATAATCAACAGGACAGTTGATTCAAAAAAAGAACATATTGCTTTATTATATCATTTTATAGATTCAAGTACTATTTACTTTTAACAGTTTTACAATTATTAATTTATTGCCACATTTTTGACATGTCAAATCGAAAGCAGAACTCGAAGAGATTCTTACTTTTTAAAATAGTAATTCATTCTTACAAATCTAATTAATTATTTAAATCATTGATTTTTTTTAGTCTTCATAAATGATTTTTATGCTAATATAACAGAGGGTTTAAATTGTACAAAAAAAAAATAAAACAATTCCAAATAGTACAGATGTTTGATGAAAAATGTTGGAATATGGAAATAAATATAGTTCTGTTGTATTATGTAAGAAAAAATTAATTTTATAATATTGAATAGTCATTTATGTTTTATTTGCTAATCTTTGTAGGTACAATATTCAATGAAAATTTTTTCAATGATAAAATCTCTCAAGCTATTATTTCATTTCTTACTCGATATGTGTTTGTAATTTTAAATTTTCATAACTTCGTTTTAATAATTACTACATAGTAACATTCATTATATATTCTATTTGTTTGATAAATGTAGAATATACGTAAGGAGTAAACAAAATTTAAAAATTCATCTTTCTTCTATTTAAAGAAGTAGCTTTGAATTTTGTCAGATATATTTTTATCGATCGAATTCAATATGAAATATATTTAAGATTCATTAAAAAAGAAATTACAAGAGCGAGAATACAATAACATCTGATAATCGAAAAAAAATAAATAAAACAAATTAATAATTTCTTTATGTTAAAGAAGGTTAGATAACGATAAGCATGATTCAAATAAGTAATCGATCAATTAATTAAAAGATTTTTCTTTGATTTCGAGATTTTCATTTCTAAAGATTTGTTTTAGTGTCCCCTATGAAGTATCGGACAAACCAGAATTGTTCCAAACCGTATAAAACCTGAAAAAACTGAATTTCGAGCATCTCTATCTTGAAAAAAAGGTCTGTAGTTTTTTAGGTGCCAATCTTATTTATTAGTTCTATGAATATTTCTTAAAAGTAGCTCTTTATTAACAAAATTTGCAAAAAAAGAAAAAAAAACATAATTTTCTCCCACACAGTATCTTCGATTGAGCTCAAATTTTTATTAATGAGTACTTTGGTCGAACTGAGACGCGTATTTTTTTTTCTCTTCAAAATATTGTTCCTTCAAACCTCGGTAGCCTTGGAAAAATTAGTATCATTGAAAAAAAAAGCACGTTTTATTGACGATGCTTCCAATATCTGACTCCTTCTGAGCTTTAGAAACAATATTTTTACAATAAAAAACAAAGCACAGACTTCTATTTGATCCTAGTTATAAGTAAAAAAATTGAAGCTCGAATAAAAAGAAGTATAGAGCTTTCCAGGGCGAAGAACTTCCGAACTTTTTTGGGCTTTGCGATCCTCATATCGTTGTGAAGAAAGTATCTGGGAATTTTGAATGTGAATAACTTTTGCACTAGTTATCGAGATCTATCTGTGTTAAATATTTCATTATTTTTCGTCGGATCGTTCCCGAAAAAATTCGAAAACATGACAAGAGAGGGTAGTCTTTAGCTTATTGGAAAATCCATAATAATAATGGATCATAGTACTGCTATAGTTTCTAATTGACTTTTGTTTAGTAGAAGAACGATGAATTTTAACATCATTTCAGAACTTGTGAAGCATTCCTTCCCTAATAGTAAAAAATAATAGAAACAGAATATTCTTTTTTATATTTATTTTGGTATGTAAATTACATAGTATCATTAATATCTATATATCAATAATCTCAGTTGTTGCTTCATTTATTTCTAATCAATAATTTATTTTAATACCTTGAGTAACCTTTGACAAACTATCACAATACTTATGTTATCATCTTATAACTTGTGTGCAAAAATTCTTTGCACAATATATCTATTCGATTTTTGTCTACTAATAGATTACAAAAGGAAATCAAATATAGTCAACTAGAATGAGAATTTCATGTTCTTTCTAAATATATATTCAAGATTCTTTTCTGACTTAAAGTTCACTCCATGGGAGCAAATCTTTGATAGGAACTAAAAATGATTTCTATACAAAACACAAGTTTCAAAGATCTCGGACCTATGTTTACTCATTTTTCGGATATGTAAATATAATCAAAGTGAATCAAAATTATTTGTTTAGAACTAGAATTCAATTCTTATTCTAAATATATCTTTAGAATTTTACCCTGACTTACGGCGAGTTAACTGTAAGCAAATATCTGAATAAATTTTAAAAAAATCTCGATTGCGCCATGCCAAATAGGCTTTTTTCTATCATGTACAATTTCTCGAAAGAGTATATGGGAATAGTTTTTACTCTCTATTTTTTCCGAGAATTTAATCTTCTAAAAAAGAATCATAGATTGCAATAAAGTAGAGTTCAAGAGTCAAAAGCTAAAAACAGCTTTCGAAATACCACTTTTTAGATGAGGTGACATTTTTCTTCCAAAACAATTGTCTTTTGTCAATTTCGATATTTAAAACATTTCACACACAGGTTATGTATCATAATTCACAAGTATTAATCTATTAGACAAAAATTTCGATAGCATAGATGTTTCAATGCTTTTCATATTCGAAAATTTATCAATCTTCTTTCTTATTGATAATGTATGATATTTATATGAATAATAAATATTGTATATTTCAATAGGACAAATGCTTTATATACAACATCTATGATTGTTGTTGCTCGGTTGCTTTGTACATCGTTGCAAACAAGTAGATTAATAATGTTTAATGAATTAGTAAATATTGAATAATTATGATATCTTTTGTGTTATATTTATCTAGTTTGAGAAAAACAAATTCTACACGTTAAACTTTTATTTTTATATCTATTACCAAAAATATTAATATATGTTTTGTGAAAAAATAATAGATTACTTTAAAAAATCAATCGATATTTGATTTCTATTAATTATTCTAAATATTTTCGTGTGATATGTACTATGAATTTTACTTGATAGTTTGTTTATTCATAGCTCAACATTGAAGACATGCAATGTTTTCTTTTATGAATATGATTGTTATACTTCAATTGAATTCTTCAAACATTTATTTTAATGTATTTTGTAGATGAAATAAAATATCGAATGAAATTTTCAAATATGATTTCATTTTTACTAAAGAAAAGAAATATAATCATTGAAAAACGAAACATATTAGATGTAATAGAACCGTATTATTTTTTAGCCATCCATTTGAAATATTGACGTTGAACTAACTATTGTTTAACAATATGGACTTTCAATAAAAATTGAAATTTTCATTAAACTACGGAACGTATATAAATAACATTCTGAGAATTCCATTAATTCTAAGACGATATGAGATTCTATTGTTCTTGTAGATAGTATCAGCAAATTGTTCAAATTTATATAAAATATTTGATCAACATAAGGTATGGATATGAGTCTCCGTGTCTGGGTGCTAGAATGACATATGCGTAAGTTAATATGGATGAATAAAATGACTATATCCGCATTCACATGCCACACCGAAAACTGACAAAAAAAAAGAATTATCAAATTGAAAATATGACACGTTATTTACTTATTAAAATAATTGTTTCGATCGAATTCTTTCGCTTTAATAAAAAAAGTATATTTTACTTATTAATATATAATGCTATAGTAGATGAAAGTAATCATTGTGATGAAATCGATGTAGAAAATAAAAATGAACAAATACTAAAAGAAGAATTAATTAAAAATATATATTCTATAAAAAATTAGTTCATTTATTTAGATTAGTAACAATTTTCTTGTTGATGATGACACTCATTCCTAATCAAATTTATCATCATTTGTCTGTTGATTTAAATTCTAATGAAATTTCATTAGTAATATCAATTGACTGTTTTCAAAATAAATCTAATAGGAGGAAATGAATCAATTTATCAACTTGATTTACTTATTGATCGAATTTGAACATGTTTAAATGATTTAAATAGAATAATTCGAATTCGAATTTATGAACAAACAAAAAAAATATTCTTGTGAATTTTAATTTTTTAATGTAATTGATAAAAAAGACTTATTAAAAACAATTGATTAACATTTTCAAGGTGAACAACAACAAATCAAAACAAAATGAAAGGTGACTCAAACTTTCATCGTCATTTTTGTAGACTTGTAGAGGAAGAGTCCATCTATCAAGTGGTATATGTATTATTAGGTTCTATTGTGTACCGTTGATATCCAAATATGGGATGGTATGATCTTTGCCATAGGGATGGCACGGTGTACGGCGAAGTTAATGTCATCTATCGACATATCAATAGTAATACAGGTCTTGCAACGATACTATGTACTTTCCTGATTTTGTCTTGATATTTCAAGTATTATCTCTGTAGAATCACATATACGTCATAATATCGTGTTATATTATTATGCTCAACCCATGGGATAAAAAATTAGGATATATTCACTGCGAAACGCGTTAATGCTGACCGGTTTAACGCGTTCGCAGCGTTTCCCATGGTGAGGAACGTATACAACCCTTTTTTCTACTTACTCAAAACGCGTTTCGGAGCCATAATTCTCGAATGAAAACGAAAGTATATCGTCTCGCAGCGTTTTTAACAGAATTAGCAGCTACGAAACGCCTTAAACCGGTTAGCATTAACGCGTTTCACAGCATTTAAAAGTAACGAAATTTTTCCCACGGAAATGATTTCTTAAAAACTTTATGAAAATATTTATAGAGTATGTCTGAGAAAAGGTAAGATGGCGGGTGTGGGTGTGGGGCGTGGGGTGTGGGTGTGGGTGTGGATGGGTGTGGGTGTGGGTGGGTGTGGGTGTGGGTGTGGGTGTGGGTGT
>CAJNOL010002637.1:298-29033 GCA_905250125.1 Rotaria sordida | reverse complement strand
TTTACGAACAAAAGATATCGAACAACTTTATACATTTCGTTATTATATTGTGGATCTATCAAAACAACTTGCTGAAAAATCCAAAAACACCAAAGCAAGCAATCATGAAATCTTACATTTATATCGTGGTACAAAAATCAAGATAGAAGAAGCAGAAAAAATTAAAGTAAATGTGGGTAAACTCGTTGCAATCACTAGTTACTGGTCTACTAGTCGTAAACGGTCATCTGCACTTACATTTGCCAATGCATCAACACGTCATTCATATTTTATGAATGTACTATTTGAGATTAAGTGCGATTTAAGAGACCAAAATGAGTCTACAATTGTTGCCGATATATCTGATTTAAGTGAATTTCCAACAGAAAAAGAATTCCTGTTCGATATGTGTTCCACTTTTGAAATTGAAAGTTGTGGAGAAGAGACGGAAAATGATAGTAAATTATATGTAATTCAGCTGAGAACAACTAACAAAGGACGAGAAATTGTGACACAGTATATAGAAGAGAATCGACGAGAAATGAAACATCACAGTCCAAAAATGATGGTGAGTATTTTATTGAAAAGAATAAAAAAATATGAAAAATCATTACAATATTTTGAGAATCTCTTAGAAAATCCTGGAGAAGAGAACCTAGCTTATATTCATAATCGAGTTGGTATTGCTCAGAGAAACGAGGGTAAAAATGATATCGCATTAAAGCACTTTAAGCAAGCATACAATCTAACTGTTAATGTTAAGCCATTAAACAAAGGGTTCTTCGCTAGCATACTTCATAATATAGGGAAATATCATCATGCACAAAGGAATTTTGACCAAGCTATAGATCACTATCAAGAAGCACTACGAAATATAGAAAACGAACCAGACGATATGGAACATTTGAAGGCAGAACTTTACAGTAGCTTAGGACGAACTTATTTAGCTAAAAAGGAGTGTGAGAAAGCACTAAGCAATCAAGAAAAAGCTTTGAAAATAAGACTATCACGTTTACCTCCTTGTCATTATCTTCTCGCTTTCAGTTATACTGATTTTGCTAAAATTTTCTTGTTTAAAAAAAATTATGATCAAGCTCTTGAGTATAATCTTTAAGCATTAGAATTTCGAGAAAATTATTTGCTACCTGATCATCCTACTACTGCTTTGAGTCTGCATTATGTTGGTAAAATGTATTACAAAATAGGTGATTTAGAAAAAGCTCGTGACTATTATCTAAAATCAATTGAAATGATAAAAAAGTGTCTACCTCCTTCTCAACAACATATTGCTCCTAAAATTCTTGAAGATATCGCATTGACCTACGGCTACAAGTCCGAAACTGCATTGAATTATCGACTCGAAGCACTAAAAGTTCAAAAACAATTGACATCTATTAACTATTCATATTTGGCTCGTATTCATGACAACATTGCTCGTACATACAAATCGATGGGTAAAAAAGATGATTCACTTCAATATCATAAACAAGCTTTGCAAATTCGAAAAAGACAATCTGTCCAAGGATGCATTCAGTTTAGTTAAAAACTTTAATAATTTAGCTTCTCTATATGAAGAAATGAACGATGTGCGATCTGCACTTACATATTATCGCGAAGCACTAAAGATTTATAGACATCATCCTTCTTACCATCGTCAACTTCATAACAAGACCAGAAATAACATTAAACGACTTAGCAACAATGGATAACATTTATAACAACATAGAGCGTTATCGAGTTTTATTTGCAAAATCTAAGCCTTTTTTCATTCAAATAAATCTGATCCAATCCTATCAGAAAAAAAGAACTTCGAAGACTGAATTCATGACAATATTTTATCCTTGAGAAAGAGGAATGTGGGTATGAATCAATTATTCACTCACAATAGCTCTCACACACACTCTACACCCACACCTATAATCTATTTGAGTTTGAATACATTGAACTTATTGATAAAGATTTGGACCCATCTGATTACTATAAAAGACAAAGTCGATTCAATTCTTCATTTTCGATAAAACGAACATAAATCTTTAGAATTTCTATTAACACAAACTTTTGGGACCATTTCCTTTTGATGTATGTATTTCATTTGTCCATGCAGGTTTGTCGAAGCAATCAACCATTTTTATAAAACATATTTTTGTTTGTATTCGTTTTTATAGGCGATTACGAAGCAACTCTCTTTAGGATAGAGAAAACGATGTAAGGTTCAACGATGACATCGATGAAAATATAAAACAAAATAGGATGCTCGCCAATCAACAAGACTATGTTGGGCGTGGCTGGGTGTAGATGTGAGATCCACACTCACATCCTGACCTACATTCCTGATATAGTATGTGCACACCAATTTTGAGACCTCTAACTCTTATGGTGGTTGAGGTTCGAGGGGGAAAAGACTTTTGTTCAGGAGTGTAAGTTGATAAAAGAAATAGTCTGCGTATAGTTATCGATTTATCAACAATGGGCTTCCTTAGGATTCAACTTGATTTTTGAAAATCTAGTTTTAGCGTAAGACAGACAAACCATAGACGTATTCATTTCAACATTTAAACTTTAGAAAATAACACTTGAGGTCATGTCCGTCTGATTGTTCACTGTACGCTAGAGGTGATCAATTTACATTTTAAAAAATTTATTAAAGCCAGAAATAAATTTTTAAAAACCGTAAATTTATTTTACATAAAAATTTAAATTTAAACTGGAAATAAATTAACAGGAAAATGTCATTCCTAGATAGCGCCAACAGCTTTATGTCTGACAAGGAATCGAAGTTCTATACATTTCAATGAAAATAACGAATTGAAGAGCTGTGATTTGACTCCGTTACACTAATGTCATACATGCGACGAAAAATGTCATATGAAGATTTGATCTTGGCAAATCAGATGACGCAAGTTTTACATCAAAAAATCTTTCTGCAACGATCTCTTGTCGTTTCTTTTGGAAAGACGAAATAAGGAACCAAAAATATGTGAAGTGACGAAGTTACACGATTTGGACGTGGAATGTAGTTACTGGTGTGGACACAGAATGGCGAATTTGAGTCTTCTGTTCATTCACACCCACATCTTTCAAACTGTTCGTCTGCGATATGTGACGATGAAACACAATGACAACAGTACATTTTTTTTCAAAACGTTTACGTAAGCAAACTTTGATGCATATAATATGACATGACGTGAGTAAATATTGACGCATAGCGATTCTCTCTCTCCCCCTCTCTCAATTATGAATAAGCGAAGCGTATGACGTTTACACTTGAAAATATGCTCCATGTATAAAAACGATATTGCCTTGACTGTACGACCTCATGTCAATTCATTTTGATGTTTCCGAGTTAAAAACTAATGAGAGCAAGACTGTTTTGGACCTCTCAGGTATCTGAGATTTTTTACAAAATCAAGTAACGTATGATTTTTTGAGTGTATTCTGCGTATCAGATTCGTGACTTTTGACATTGAAACTTGTGAAACCTTGGAGACACTGAAGATCATAAAACAAACGAAGCAAAATTGAAGTCGAGAAAGAAATGACGCATTAACAACAGAAGTGAGATTACTTCGAATGCTACTATACAGCTGTTGTCTATCCATTTTATTGTATGAGTTACTTTCGAAATCATCGACCGTGTATTTTGTTTGGAGTTTTTTGATCAATTTGATACATAAGAAAAAAAAATAGTTATTTATCAAGTGTAAGATAGTTTTCATGATTGCAAAGGTCGTTCGAGATGAATCATAATAAGTTTACATCAATGCGAAACTTCGTCTATGTAAATATCTAGTCATTCTATTTGATACTGCTGTTGACTATTCATAGACCCGTATAATTTTATCGAGAATGCAAAAATCTGATGAAAAACATCTCCGACGTAGTTTTACTTCTCGTTTCTTTTGAAAACATTATCGGACGTATTTTTTTTTCTTTCTTCATTCTCTTCTACGACTTTTTCTCTTTCTTTAACTTGCCTTGTTTATGTTCGCTTATTCTCCTCTGTTTTTATTCTGAAGGTAATAGTGAAAAAAAAGCTTACTGACAGTACCTCTGATAGAATAAAATATGCCTGACTCCTCAAAGGAAAAATAATTTTCTATGTAGTATTGATACAAACAAACTTTCTCCATAGAGGCAGCCACAAATTGAAATTTATTCTCAATTTTTCTTCGTTTCACGCTTTAGAGCTATTTATAAATTTAATGCAGTTCAATCAACGATAGTCATAAGGCTGTTTTATATAGAGTCTCAGATTCAAATTCATAATACTGATTTTTCTGAATTGCCAATGTAGAAAACTTTTGAAGGAACTATTGAATTAATCAACCGTGATGAGAGTTTTTTTTTCGACTATTCAAATCATCGTTTAGACATTTTTGCGCTATAATCACGAAGAAGAAAACTCGAAATTAACACTTCTCTCAACTTTTTTTTACCATTTGAGTTTCTGTTACGGTTAGAATAAGTGAATCTTTGGATAAGCAAATAGCTTTGCTGGTGGATGTGCTCAATTCACGTCGTCTACTTTGACTAAAATATCATCAATTTGAGTTATTAATGCCCATGGTTCAAAAAAGCATCTAACATTATATTGATTGTGTAATTTTACAAACTTTATGGGAATTTTTATGAACAATTATGTATTAATCGATGTACCTGAGGTAAAATTCGCAACTTATTTAATTTTGTATCAAATTCGTGACTCTTTATGTTGAAATCTTGATTTACTTGTAACGATATAGATGTATAGAGCACGTGCTTCCTTTCATAAGAATTAGGACAGTGTCAAAATAGTCGATTCTATAGCAGAAACATACCGTGTTTTCATACATTTCTCTTCATCGGGAGGAAAAGAAAAAAACCTGGATTCATTTCGTCAACTTTTCGCCTTTCTTTGCTTCGACGATCTTACCATGTCGGCTAACTGCACAACTCATCGGTATAAAAACTGTTGCGTCCACAAAGAAAGCATGTGGAGATATGAATGAAGTCTTTATTTCTTTTTCGAGACAGGAAGAAATATGCTAAAAATGGAGATTATTGCCATGTTTGAATGTAGTATTGCCAAAGAGTGTCTTAGGTCTTTTGAAGGATTCTTTATTTTAGAAGTCTACATCGTTATAACAATATCAAGATTTCAACATGCATAATCATGATTAGAGGTGTTACTTTCGTTTCCGTTTCGTTCCTAAGAACGGAAACATGGGTTCAGTTCTTGTCCTAGAAACTCGATTTGCTTTTTCAGTTATTTCTTTTCTGTCAGTTATGTTGCTACTATTTTTTCTTTCACGATTAATTACATCGCACCTTGCTCAAGAGGGAACGAACGGACAGAGAGCACTGAAGCAAAAAAAAAGTAGCGAAAAAAATGATTACAACGAGAGAATAAAGCAAGAATAAGAAAAGAGTGTGCATGTGTGAGCGAAAAGAAGAGTCTCATAATTGCCCACCTACATGCTGACTCCTGCTGACTACTTTTAACGCTTATTTACTGTTTTTACGTCAGCAATGTCAAAAATAACTTGTCTTTCATTGACTCTATTCCTTGTTTTTTTGATCAACTTTTTTTTAGATAAATTTTCAAACTTAAATGGGCTCCAACAATAGTGTTAATATCGCTATTAATCTTGATCGAATGAATCCATTCTTTTATGCAGGTGAATCGGTATCGGGAACAGTTAATGTAAATATCAAGGAAGGACACATCAAAGTCGACGAATTATTTATTGAGTTGAAAGGTGAAACCGGTTATACGACAACCCATACTATTCATGAGTCAAATGGCTCAACACGTACGGAGACGCATTACCATACAATAACCTTTTTCTTGGAAAAAATGATCTTTGAAAGTTCACAATCAGGAAAAAAAGAATTAGTTTATCATTCCGGGCAGTATTCATGGCGATTCGACATTCAATTACCACCTCAACTTCCACCGACAATCAATGAATCACACAGATATCCACGTGCTCGATATTACTTAAGATTTGTTATCGATAAACCTTGGTACAAACGAAACAAAAACGAAACACTCTATTTGACAGTGTTTCCACGTGTCAATCTATTGAACAATCCACAATGTTTGATGTCATCTATTTTTGGTAATCATAATCGTAAAGATGTTACTCTGAAAGGCAATATAAATAAACTAGGTTATGTACCTGGTGAGATGATTACGGGAACCTTAGAAATTGAAAATCCACGAAAAATTTTATTGAAACAAATTTATTTATCTTTGATTCAATATTATCAAATTGAATGCAATGCAGGAAAAGAAACAGTCATTCAAACAATTCTGCCTACAATTGTTAATACAAAAGAGGAATATATAATGGAAAAATTTTCCCTAGCCATTCCTCTTACATATTTGGCTCCATCATATGAGTTTCATAGCGGTTTTAAACATACGGCTAAGGTGCATGTCAATTATTTTCTAGAATTCGATGTTAAAGCTGAAGGCATGTTTACAAATTTCGGTGTTAGTATACCCATTACATTAGCGACTGAATACAATACAAATCCGAATGAGCATCAATTGAATCATGCAACCAATTTATTACCTAATTCTATTTCTTACTATCCGGAAGCAATCATGCATGACAAATATCCTTCATCGAATTTTTAATCTGTCTCATAATAAACTATGTGAACTCTAATACATATAATAATAGTTGACATTCTCATCTCTACTATGATTTAATTAATTAATATATAGCTGTTTTCAAAATCCATACCCGACATACAGCCATAGTGAACTTTGTTAGAAATTGAACTTGAACAAAGAATTGTAGTTTTTATTATATGAAAGGAAAAAAACTAATCTCATAGATTGCTCTTAATATTCAATTAAATCACATAGACGGGTTTAAACCAAACTATTTTTCAGTATCCGTTGGAAAAAATTAAGTAAATTCTATAAAAGAAGTGAACATCAGACTATTATCAAATAATCAAAAATATTAAAAAAAAAAGAATTTTATTCTTATATTATGACTTAAGAAAAGATCGACAGATGTTTTTATCAAACTTTTTTTTGCAATCACAAAAAACGAATAAAAGATTTTTAACGCTTTATCTTTCATGATTAATCTAAATTCATGTTAGAAGAAACACCGTTTAATTCAGTTCAACAACAATTAATATATAGATAATTTCAATCTATGTTTAAATTCAAATAAACCTCATTTGCAATAATCAACCTCCAAAATCATCTATTCCGCTTCAAATATCAACAAAGTATGAACTCAATGACACATTTCTTTCGTGTCGAACTCCATTTTTTTGAATATACTAAAGCGATTACTAGTTTCGGAAACGATTAACATTATATTCGTTTTAACATAAAATCAAAATATAATGAAAAACAATCTGTCGATACATTCTCTAGTAAAATTCATAGGAAATACTGCTATATTCTCTTTCTAGTTTGACTTATAAAAAATGTTTAATCTAAAGTGAATAATCTTGAGAAAACAAAAACTCTGAAAGCTGCTGATACGATCTAAATAAATTAGAAAATATGTGATATCATTGTGAGTAGTTGTGAATGTGAATTTGGTCTGTAGCCATAGCCACACATACTAGGCCCATTTCATCGTAAAAATTGATCAATTAGTCGTCCTCAGTGAACATTTGGATCAAATGAAAGTGGATATCGACAAACGGACTTTCAAATGCTATATCCTTCATTAGAATCTTGAGGATATCATATAGAGCTCATTGGGTACAAAAAAAATTAAACCAAGATTCAGTATATTGAATATTTCTCAAACTCGGAGCCGATTCATACTTATAATATGCTGAGTAAAATGTTTTAATTCGTCTTGACAATCGTTTCAAAGATATAAGATACATTTTTCGGCCATTTATATTCAACAACTAACACGCGGTACACATTTCTCAAGGCATCTTGTCGGTGATCGTATTAGAATATAAACATAATTCTTTAATCATGATTATTCTTGTTATTAACAGATGACAGTGGAAACAAAATGGACTGATAACTACTTAAAACTGCAAAAAAAAAGTAAAGAAATGTTCAATGGTTAACTTCGTTTGGTTTTCTTGATTATATTTATAAATATTGATCACATTCTTCTAAATGAATTTCAGTCATAAATTGATCATCTTGAAAAAGTGAAAGTTGAACTTTTCTTATTTCTTTCACTTCAAACACAGAATATGGTATAATCAAAATTTCACCTTCGTTCGCATATTGAGATGAATTTTCAATATGTAGACCAGTGCGTCTATGTTTGATTGTATATCTACACATAATCCATGATTTTATCAATGCCCCATCAATTTTCGTGCGTTTCATTACCTCAGCTTCTGATTGTGCTGATTCCTGTTGACATGACAATAATTCGGCAACTTTTCGATCGATTGATGACGATACAAATGATTTTGTCATTAATGAACAACCAACTTCATATTTTTTTAAGTCATCATTATTTATTCGTATCACTCGATAAGCAGTGCCGATAAATGTGAATTGTTCTAAACGTAAATCATGTGAAATTAATGCTATTATATATCTTCGTTCACTTTGATATTGACTAGCACCAGCTGCTATTTCATTATTTAAAATTCTATAGAAATCTGTTTCAGCTGTATAAGCTTTAATTAACCATAAAATATTTTGCTCTACAGTAGCTTTTCGAAAATAACGTCTGATTTTTTCAATACCATTAATATTAGTTAGTCCTTTATTGATATAATTTTTTTCAATTTTTTCGAACATTTTATCTATAGGAGTAGTGCCTGTGGTATTGTCATATAGTGATTTAATTATGTGTCGCTCTTCTTTCGCTTTTTCCATAATATCATCATCAATTAATGTCCATTCAATAGCACCAGTATCCGATACAAGTCGATTACTATTTGGTATGCGAAGAAAAATTTCTTTGATATTATCATTCAATGCTTCATCATATGGTAAACATTGATACTTATTCAATATTGCTCTATCAGCTCCTTCTTTCAATAACAATTTAACAATTCTAGAATGACCATAATAACATGCAACATGCAATGATGTACTACCGTTTGGTTCCAAACGATCTACATCATCAAGTGTCATTGTTCGTAGTAACTGTCGAACTTTCTTAGAGTCATTGTCACGACATGCTAAATAAAAATCACTATAATCATTCAATGAATCTGCTATTTGTGTTGTCGTCGTAGATATCACAAGTGGATCAACTTCTTGTGTAATACGATTAATTGTTGTTAATTTATCAATAGAAAGATGATTCGGATGATTGCTTTGGAAACGAGAATTAGTGTGTCTTTTTTCACAACGATGAAATACTTGGTTTTTTTCACGACGACGAAATACGTATTTTTTTAATGATTTCAATATGTTTCTCATATTTTGATGAAAAATTATTCAACGTTTAGTACTATCAATCAACAAAATAAATATAAAAAGAATTCAATAGTTGATTCTAATTGAAGAAATTTTTTTTTCCTACAGGAAGGTAATTTCTTTTTACTTACGCATGACGAAAGATCGTACTTGGAAAAAAAATTGAATCTACCTGTATCACGTCAGTATGACGTTTCGTTATTATTTTACAAAGACAACGCGTCATCAAAACTAAAGAGGAAGAGAATGCATGGTTGATGTCACATTCGTAAACAAATGTGATGAATCTTATAGTTTCACCTATTGACATTATGATTAACCTTTCATGATAAGATTTTCTTTAATGAAAAAATTGTTTGTATTTAATATAAAAAAAAACTCTTGTTAGAGTCTCTATAAAGCTTGTAAGTGTGGAAGTCGCATCACCTACGGAATATCCCTGATTCGTCCTTCATTGACTCGTTTCTCCTTAATTGTCAGTGTGCGCGCGATTGTGATTGTGGATGGATGGATGAAGAGAAGATCCATGCTTACACATAAACTGTTACTCCTATAAGACTATTGTTGCTTGACTACAGACTTCATTTTCTCATTTACTTTTTTGTTTTGAATGGTAATATTTTTCATTTAGCAAATTAGATTATTGTCATGTTTATAGTCATAATTTTCATAATTGTATCTAATTTCTATTGTTGTTCCTTCGTATTTGTAATATTTTCTCATAAACAGAGTTATATATAATAAAAAACGAAATGGTCACATTTGATGATCGTATTTCCGTTGTCTCTGTTGATGAATTGGGTCATCGTTATTCTTTCTCTCGAACAATATGAGTATTAATTGTCTTTGATAACATAGTGAAGAAAAACCAAATGATATCAACAATCTACTTACGCTCAAATCAAGTCTTTAATGTTGCATGCTTATTTTGGTTTGATTCATACTTAAGCGTATTGCATATAAATTATTGGGTGAAAATCAGTGGATTTTTTCCAACTGACGCTTTTTCTCAAGCGTTATTTTTTCTCGTAACGCTTATTTTCATCTTTTTTTCTTTATTACCGACATCACATGATGAGCAATCGTAGGCTTCAACTATCAGACAAAATTACATAGTAGTGTGAAGCACAGAAAGATAGGGAAGTAATAACAGTGATCAGGAGTAAGGTTATAAAAAAACCTATTAAAAGTCTTTCAATTTTTCTAACTGATAACTAGACGAATTCGTCATGTCATGTTGATCCTCTAAGGAATCTAATGTACCTCGTGCCATTCAATGTGAACAATTATCAATATAATTTTATTTCTTTGATTCATTTATTTCACATTTTCTTCACATGAATCAATAGATAAGTAGGGTGTGGGTGTGTATAAATAGTATTTTATGTGCTTGAGTTATTTTATTTGGAAATTAAAATAATGATACAATTGATGTTTTGTTGATTTTGATCATTCTTCTTTATTGAGGAAAGAATTTTTTCGATGTAATAACATGTTATCATTTTTTTTTTAAATTTTCTTGTTTCATTTTCACATCACGCTTGCAAATGTTAATCGAAACTCATTGATCTACAAACTTTTGATGATTTTACAGTTGAAGATGTTGTTGATAGATTATCAATTGTGAATTGATTTGAGGTAGATCTAGATTAAAATAGTGCTGGTTCGATATTTCGAATATCATCAATATATGATTGCTGTAAAGAAAATGCAATATATCGTTGAGCTGGATGTAGTTTATATCCATTGTTGTTAGACATAGCGTAGATGATAAATGATGGTGTGTAGAAAATTGTTGCTCGCATGAATTTACTGTGTGTTTTTCTGAAAAACCAATCGATATGAAATAATTATTCAATACTTGAAATTATGACATGATCAAATTGATCTAACAGGAATTTTTGGAAATTGATAAGTACATTTCTTTGTTAAGGTACATACGGTTTTCAAGTTATTATTATGATATTGATCCGAAACTTTGTGTACATATTGAGGTTGCTTCGTTATATACAGAAAAAAAGTTCCAGCATCATACTTTATTGTCTGTCAGAGTTGTAAAAAAAGTAGAATCCATTTTCAGACCTTTGAAATCTCCAACGTCATTTGACTATTTCAAGAGAGAAATTCAATTTTCTTTTTTTATTTGAAAGAAAATACTTGGTGTTGGTGACAAATTCTATGAAAAAAACAGTCGAATTTTGATAATGAAAACCATTTTCTTCTTCGATTAAAACCTATTTCGAAAACAAAGATCGCGGTAGTTAATAGACATAAGAGTCAGTTTCAAAATAAAAACTAAACCTATCTCTAACTCTCGAAATGGTTGAATATTGCTTCGATTAGAGATAGACGGCATTGTCCGGCACTCGTCTATCTCTGGCTCTAAGAGACTACAAGAAATGATTCGGAAAATTTTTCGATATGTGATGATTGAGGTATTCAAATATATTCACAAAATTTCGATCTTACGGCAAAGATAGCCTTGAAAAATTTCAAATAGAATATGATAAATTAGTTTCTTCGTCAAATATTTAAAGTTTTAGATGATGTATCAATTGTAGGTATTAATTCTTGATTGGTTTATTTTGTTATGAACATATTATATGTTCACGTTTTTTTATTAGACATTTTCTTAGATTGAATAAATGAGAATTATAAATAATTGTATAAGCAAGATACCATCGATTACGTGCTATTTTTCTTTTCTTTTCTTTCTTATTTTCAATTGTAATATTTTTATTAGCATTATTTTGTTTTGTTAATATTTGTTCTGATAGTTGTGTATTTGAATGATTGGATAATAATGGAATTGATTCAATTATTGAATAAATACGATTAAAAATTCCTGTTTGAATTCTATTATTTGTTAAATCAATATCATCATTATTTATATCGTTTTCATAGTATAATAAAGATGAATCATTCGATTGTTCTAAAATATCTATTTGCGAATTATGTTGAGTCTCATTATATGACATTGTTTGTAAAGAATATAAATTATTTTTATATAAATTTTGAAGATTTGATAATAAAGGATTGATAGTTGTTGTTGTTTGACTAATAGAAACTTTTTCTTCTATTAGAATTGTATCTTGAGGATGTATCTTTGTAGATTTCTTAGTTTTTGTATTTTCAATAGTATCAGATATTTTTGGTATCATTTCATTAATGATATCATATGATGTTGAAGTTACATCTTGTTGATATTTAGATGATTGTGTAGTATCGAATGATGAAACTTTTTTTATTATTTGATTGTCTAGTATACGTACATAGATTGTTTAGATGAAATAATCATTTTAATAGTAATTAAGTAGAAGTTTTACCTTTATTAGATTGTTGTTTTGATGTATCATTATTTTTTGTTTTCAATTCTTGTTTATTCTTTTCAGTTTGTTTAGATAGATCATTGTCTTTATTTTCATTTATTCGATTGTTTATATTTATTTTTGATAATTGTGAAAGTGATTGTTGTTGTTGTTGAAGAGTAGATGAAATTAGTTGTGTTGAAGAATTATTATTTTTATCTATTTTAATTTCATTATTAGAAATAGTAAATTTTGAACTAACAGATGTCTAAAGAAAGAAATAAACCAATGATTATTTGATTTTATTCTTACTGTAGATAAATTTTGTAATTTTGTTTTGGGCATGTTTTTTGCTATTGAAAGACGCGATTTGTTATCAGTTGAATTATATTTAACTTTTGTCTCGTTCATCTCATGTATCAAGTAGGATGATGAATTACTATCATGTATGGATAATGACGTATTTGTTGAGTTGAAATTATATGTTTTATCATTAGTAAATTGTATTGATTCATGATTTTTATTTGTTAGTCTGTTTGTCTGTAAGGAAGATGTTTTCTTTTTCTGTGTCAATGGATTTTCTCTTTGTTTTTTAAATCTATTCTCAACATTAAAATCATTTCGAGTTCTTGAATATTCTTGATTACAATACTTTCTTGTTTGTCTATAAGTCATATCCAAAAGTAAATCACAAAAAGCTAAAAAAGAAAAAAATTTTTAAATAGAAAATAACTCTTGTTATTTTTTTTTTTGTGATGGACTAACCGAGCATGACTGGATGTGTATATTGTTTTTCGACATGTAAATATGAAGTATAAGCAGCAAAGCCAACATCTGAAATATAATATATGCGAAAATAGAAAGATAAAAACAGTTCAAATAGTGTCTAGTCTATCTATTCGAAACAAATTCATTTATTGCAAAAAACAAAATGAAAAAATCTGGATAGAAGATTAGTTAGTCGTACGGATACCTCCTCTACTTTTCCAGATATGGAACTCAAATTATTTTCAATTTTTTGTTTTTAATCGATATATATGTACATTGAAGTGGTCTCTATCGATTTGCAAAAAAGAACGATTCTCGAGATTCCCAATATCTTTAAAAAAAAACTCGACTCATTTTTACCGTATGATTATATCAGAGTTGCTTAGAAAATCGAAAATTTTCAACTTCAGATTTTATATTTTATATTCAAAACTGTTCGTAATCGCTGTTAAAAGAGTCAATATCTTCGAAATGGTTCATTCTCAGTTTTTAATTCTTTTGTTGACTATTTCATTTGTTTCCTTTCTTCCATTAGTTAATAAAAGATAAGAAGTATAGTCAACAAGACGTATATTATTCATACATGTCTGATTATGGGTTATCTCGCAAGCATTAAAAACGTTCTCTCTGAATGTAGAAAAAACTAGCTTATCAAACGCACAGTAGTCGAAAATCTAGATGAAAATACAATGTTCGTTTGCATTTTTCTCAAAATCAAAGCTTATACAAAAAAAAGTACTACTTTGTCCCTCTTTCTAACCATTCTTCAGAAACTCCGAAAAGAGAAACCCATAATTATTGATCATATTCTATTACATATATTACTTTCCTATCATTTAATTGAGTTTGTTATGGCATATTATTACTTATTCAAATACTGAAGTTCATTTATCTTTTATTTTAGTAGTTTCAAAGCTCTTCTTTAAAGATTGCTAAATTATATCTGTGTAACAGTAAAAATTGTGGATATTCACAGACATTTCGGGTTAACTAGGTACTATAAGTATTCATAGTTTTTACAAGTACTCTCAGTGTACATTAATACATAATTTCAATATTAAATAAAAAAAATATTTCTCTTTCTGAAATAGTATAATTAAATATTTTTACCGAATTTTTCCAATGGTCGTCCAAAAAAACTATAATCAAGTCGAGCCATATATACAATATTAAGAAATGTTGCTTTAATCAATCGAATAATACATGAAGCAATACCAAGAAAACAATCTTTATACAAAAGAAAATATAAATATTTCATTATTAAATTATTATCTTTGCAAAAAAATATACCAGCAAAAAAACTAAAATAAAGAAATATTGCATAAATTTTTCCACATTCTAATTTTCGTTTATTATCTAAATTTTGTATAAATAAAAATTTTCCTGCTGATCTCATACTAAGCATTTTTAATAAATAAATAACAAGAATAGGTACAATAATAGCAAGTACTAATTCAATATAACGAATTTGAAATGTAAGAATTCGTATTCCAATTAAAATTAAAAGTATTAAATGAAAACAAATAACAAAACCCCATGCCATATATCCAACAAGAAAACCAGAATAATGTACAGAATTTGATGCTATTGAACTCAGTTTGAACTTCTTTTCGGATGGAATTTCAGAATAAATACCTTTATTTAATTGTAATTTATGTTTTTTATATTTTTGCATTCCAATACATAATTGATATCCGTATAGAATTGCCGTGAAAATAGCACTTAATATTATTTCACGTTTTAAAGAAAATTTTTCATTTATTTCTAAATTATCAAAAATAAGAAAAAAAAAAGCCTAATTAATAAAATACTTTTATCTGAACATACAAACCACTTACCAACATTTGCTGAATATTCAATATAAGATCTTATAAATGAAATATGTCCTATTGATCGTGAAGTATAGAGAAAAACAAATGTACATGCTAAATAATAGAGAAATGTAAAAGCTACTGTATAGGTACATGTTGCTATTGTTGTAAAACGAAAACTATCATCCCAATAAACAAAGAAATTAAAAATTTTTCGTAGATGTGATTGATTAGTTACATTTTGTTGAGTAATTATTTGAGATAAAGAACGATTACGTCGTAATAATTTTGTAACATAATATTTTGAATATTCTAATTCATTAAATTCTACATTAGACACTAACCAAATACTTTGCTTTGTTTTTAATGATACATATATTGAATCATATACAAAACGCATACATAATTCTGCACTAATATATGCAAGAAAAAAGAAATGTGGAATATTCTTTATTAAACCATATATAATAAACCATGAACCAAGTTCCTAAAATTATGTTATTATTCATTCATAATATTTATTATATCGATCTAATTAGTATCTTTAGAGAAGATTAATAGAATGCGCACTTATGAGAAAGTTCACAAGAAATTATATTTATTCTATTTTACTTTATATCTAGTTCCTGAAGTGTCTTTTAGTTACTAAAGTAATACTAGGAAACGCCTCTAACTGTCAAATTATTTTTGAGTCGGAAGTAACGGGTGGTCCATAAAGAATCGGTCACTTTGCTTTTTTTTGGTTATATCTCGAATAAATCTTTATTGTTTGAACTTTATTTTTTTTTTAATTAAAAGATGCGTCGTGAAATTCTCTACAAAATAGCGTCATTTGTGTTTTGAATGCATTTTAGATATATCTGACTTGATACAATTCAACGATGGATGAAGATAATCGACAGAGCTGACTCTATCAACTATCAACATCATCAGGTCGACCATGAAGTGCGCTCGTTCAGACACAGCAATAAGAAAAGCCAAGTTGCAGTTAACAAAACGAAAATTGGCCCGTGAGCTAAACATCTCAGCTACAAGTGCGCATCGAATCTTGATAATTGATCTTGGCTGTTACTTTTACAAAATTATTAAAGAGCCGACCATAACATACAAACAAAAAGCCGATAAATGCGATGGTGTAAAAAAAAACCGAAAATTTCCACCAAAGGTAATGGTTTGGCTTGAAGCATGTTCGAAAGATAGTTCTCCTAATAGCTAAGAAATATGGAAACAAAATGTTCGGTGATAACTGGACATTTCAACAGGACAATGCAACATCACATACCCATCATTTAACACAAAAATGGTGCAGTAATAAAAAGAATTTACCGTCATTTATTAATAAAGAACGTTGACCTGTCAATAGTCCAGATTTTAATCCTTTGAACTATTGCATATGGAACGAGCTCATTCGAACAATGGACTGGAGTAAAAATCCAAACAAAATTGACATTAATAACTGAATTAAAAAGAGTTGGAACAAAAGTTTCAACAGACGTCTTTGTGCAAAATGTAGAGGATTTTAGCAAACGAATGTATCGTGTATTGCAAAATGATAATGACTATTTATGTTAAATAAAATAGTCTCATTTTGTAGAGCGTTTCATGATGACGCATCTTATCATAAAAAATAAAATTCAAATAATAAAGATTTATTCGAGATATAAGCAACCCTCAAAGTAATTTGACACTTAGAGATGCGTCCCCTCGTTAATGGCAAAAGTATACGCAGTTTTGTTTCGAGATTTAAAGGCTAAGCATTGGTACTTGTGTATGTATGCCGGATTTGACAAAAGTTTTGCAATATTTTCTCTTTTAGAAATATCTAAGCGTCTTGTTCGAAGATGCCGCATTGAATTCTCTACAAATTCCTATTGGTCTTAATTGAAGGTCTCTTCCCTTAAAAAAAAATCAATTTTCGTCAAAACACAAAATGAAAATTAAGATAAATTCATGGGAAAATAGTCCGTATTCTGCTCTTTCAGAAATAACACAATTTTTTATTTAGTGCTCAAATTTTCAATGATTTGCGTTATCTCATACTTAAAAAATAGCAGCTTTTCAGAAAAAAACAAAAATATTTTTCGTTTTTTCTCTGTTTATGCTTTTTATTTTGATTATGCATTCCAGATTTTTCTGTAAGCCTTCACTGTATACGTTTACTTGCTTTTTGTTTGAAAGATACTCACACCTACATTCTTTTTACAATATTTTAATTAAAATAATTATTTCTTTTTTGATAGTTATATGCAAATTAAATAAATTTTTCTTGTCTGTAAGAAATTAATAATTTACATACCACCCGAAGTTTTGTTTCTTCTAAAACTGTATATTGTCCTGATAATGGTAGAAAACCCATACATGAACCTTCTCGTACAATTGTATATACAATATCACAGAGTACATATATAAAAGTAAGAAAACGAACAATAATATGTCGTAATTGTAGAGAAGCAACCACTGGATAATATCGAAGTCTAAATAATTTTGAGAAAAATAAATCATAAATTTGATTTATTTCTAAAGAAAATATACCCAAGAATAATGCTAGTTAGTATTCTTATAAATAATTCAATGAGTACACCATGATTTAATGTTTGATGTAAACCAAAAAGTAGTTCTTCAAATATTTTTAATACAGCATAAACAATAATTCCAAAAACAGCTGCTGTTATAAAACGATTTCTTGTACCAAATGGTATAATTGGTGGTAATAAACCTAAATAGAAATTTTCTTAATAAAAAAAAAATTCAAATATATATTTTACCAGGTCGACCATCACATGTATGTAAACATTTTTTTTCTCGTTTAATTGACCAAGAAAAAGTAAATATTAAAGTTAATGCAAAAGGAAAGAATATTATATTTTCTTTTCGATAATCTGATATCTTTTCACATTGTCGTATTAAATGTATAGTATCATTCATTGAAGTTTCTAAATTTTCATCATTAATTTTATCAATTTTAAATAATTTATAATATCTTAATGTTATCAAAATTAATAAGCTTGATAAAATGAATATACTTAAAAGAGTAACCCATATATTTCGAATAGAAATCATTGTTGATTTTGAATTTCGTTCATAGTGTTGATTTCTTGCTTGATTTTTATTATCATCCTTTCGTTCCAGTGATTCTCTGTGTTTGTTAGAACGTCTATTACAAAAACAGTGAGATTTGACTCGTAGCATAAATGTAAACATATTACAAAATTCATTCTTAGATTTCTGTAAACTATTTGTTTATGTTAGTTTTCGAAAAGTTTGATAATCGTATGTGTTGTTAATACGAAAGCTAATACTTCACCTATTTAATTTTCTAAATCTCAACATTATTCTCTCAATAGCATATGCACAAAATATCTTAACTATATTTAAATAGATCTAAAGAGATAGGGAACAAACTAAGCTACGGATCCATGACTCCATAATGCGAATTAATAGAAGATCTTTTTTTGAAATCGTAAGAGTATTGTCAACAGGTGTTACAAATGCTGCTCATTGATTGTAAAAAGATAATAACTGTTCAGTAGTTATCGTTTGTTATTAATATTCATCTATATAAGAATTTGAAACATTATTCTATTTTCATAACAGTAGTACTTTTTTTAAATGAACATCATTGTTCATGTTTATATTTAAAATAATAAATAAAATTTATTTTTCATTTGATAAGAGAATATATGTAATTAAATGAAATACCTTAATAAGCGTTGAATCGGTATGAATGATATTCCATAAAGAATTATAATAATTCCAACACTAATAAGAATTTGTTGACCTTGTTGTGAAACTAAGAAAAGAATAATTCAATTATTTTTCGAAAAGCCATTCTTCTTTTCATTGTTCATTATTTCTGATTTACTTCAAAGACCAAAAACAGACACTATACTTTTAACAATAAAAAACAAGATTTTGAAAAGTTCTATTCTTCTATTTTTCATTAGAACAGATTAAATAACGATTAAGAAATAATGTTCTAATCCTCTTGAGTTAAACCTTTCCAGGCAATAGAAAACCTTTCAGATTTTTTAGCTTTCTAGCTCAAAACTCCGAAAACTAGGCATCTTTGGATGTCAATATGCTAATTAAAGTTCCAATTTCACAAGAATTTAATCGATTACTGAAAAACCTTCATTACGTCCGGTTCATCGTTTTTTGAAAGAGGTTCTTCTAATAGTGTGAGCCATTCTTTTACAGGAAGGAGTTCATCTGACAAAACAAATCTCGATACCACGAAAGAAATTTTCCTATGGCATTCTTTATAAGCCAGTTATCTTGTCAAGAAGTTAACTACGTGATATCCCTACTTATGATGTTTGTAAAGAAAGTTGACATCATTAAAAATTGATCAATATAACAAACCACAATAGTAGAAGTCCTCTCAGAAATATTGCAATGAAAAGCTCAGTTTTTCGTTCTAATTAAAAGAAGCTTTCCTGGTATTGTTCTCTCTGTAGTCTTTTGTGAAACACGATCTGAAAGGAGTGTTGAAGTGTATAGGGTAGAAATTTTGGACCCCCCCCCCCCCCCACAGACCGTGACAGAGAAAATCCATACCCATCACAGACCGTGACAGAGAACCCGGGTACCCATCACAGACCGTGACAGAGAACCCGGATACCCATCACAGACCGTGACCGAGAACCCTGGGTACCCATCACAGACCGTGACAGAGAATCCGGGTATCCATCATAGACCGTGACAGAGAACCCTGGGTACCCATCACAGACCGTGAGAGAGAATCCGGGTACCCATCACAGACCGTGACAGAGAACCCGGGTACCCATCACAGACCGTGACACAGAAATTGTAGTTATAAAGCATCAGATATACGGTCAGCTACAAATGTGTCGTAAGGAAATGCAACAAAAGGATTTCCATTTTATTAGTAACAATAGGTCCATCGTGTTTCACATTTTTAATCCCGCAAGGGATTGCGCTAACAGCTTTTTTTTTGCTAATATTTTTTTTATCGACATCCAAATCTATCTTTGTCCTTCCACATTAAAGAACTAACAAGGAAACATATGAAAGTGATAAATCGCTTTTGAGCCGGAACCTAGTGGACAATAGGCAATCGACTACGCTGAACCCAAATATCAAGTTCTCCCATGCTGATAGGCATTCACAGATCCGAGGATCTAGAAAACCGATTTACTGCAGCAAAAACATTTTTTCTTTTGTTCCGATTGTAGGATCATCGAATGATGTATAAAAAAACATAATTTTCGCTATTTTGAAACCAGTGTAGAGCTCGTAATAACACACGAAAGTTTTAAGTGGCAGTAACTTATCATTTTTTATAATCTACATCAATGAGACTTTATGTCTGTATTAACTTTTATTTTGTCCATTTCAGATGATTAATTATGAGGGTGTGAGTGTGAGCATGAGGTCTTCTCTTCGATAATGCCCACATCCTATTATCTACTAGATTACAGCTCTAAAGCAATTTATCACTTGTATACATTTTCTCATAAGTAACATTAGATTATTATAGATTGATAAATATTTAAAAAATGCTTTTAGAATTTGAATATTCTATGTTTTGTTTTTAGCTACATATATTTCTTATGTATTAATGAAATATTCTTACATACTTTTATCACAAAGAAGACCACCATATAAAAATGAACAGGAACATTTGAAACCTGACAGTGTATTAACACAATGTCCATGTTTACCACAAATAATATTTGCAAAACAAAAATCAAGTACTATATTACAAAGAAAATAAATGTATATATATATATATGTATTTCATTTGTTTAATAGTAAAATTACAAACCATATTCACATATATGATGATATTTAATATTAAGTTCAACATCACTTAATAAACAAACAGTTTTATTTGATAAAATATATGTTGTTAGAATATAAACAGTTGAATTATCATTCAAAACATTTGAATCAATATGATTACAAACATTATGAATATCTTCGATTTTTTGAAATTCATCATTTTCATCTGATGAATCAAGATCATCATATTCATATTCATCATTATCATTATTAACAATTAAACTAACATTTGTTGTTGTCTCATTTGATTTGTATTGTTTTACTTTTTTCGAGCGTCTCATTATATGTAAATCAATTGAATTTAATCGATTGATGATTCTTGCTGTTAAATTTAGATATTTCATATGTATTGTATGAAATTTTTGTTTCATTTGTTTCCATTGATCATGATCATTATTTAATATTTCTATGAAATTTTTTTCTAAAATAAAAATATGTTCTATTTTGTTTAAATTTTGTTCTGATAAAAAAAAAACAATATGTTTATTACTTTTAAGTAATTTTGGATCAATAGAAAACATTAATGATAATAAATTATTTCTTTTTAAAACATGAGCAACATAGAATAGTTCAACAATATTTTGTATTTGTATAAGATTGGAAAAATTAGAATGAAAATGATTACATGTATTATTAGCAGTAGTAGATGTCGATGCTAAATTTGAAAGATAATAACATGAACCACCTACATGTTTCCATCCTTTTGGACAACGAAATCGACTAACTAAAAGAGAGATTATTGAATAACGCATATCTATTATAATTTTCATTGAAGAAGTTCAATCTTAACTGTGGTTTCATAGGTTATTTTATTATTCTAACATTACAATTTGAAAGTGTTAAACTGATTTTTTTTTTACTGAAAAGATTAGTCTTGAAATTGAGAATTCCGAATATATTCATCGAATAAAATCGATAAATAATGGATAACCTAGAATATATAACAATCTCAATATTTGCTTAACCTTTTACCTCCCATAGCGGTTCCAGAAGAGCCATTGATAAAATAACTTTATAAATATAGTATTAGCCTCTCTCATATGCCAATGATGTGGTCTGATCCACCGCATGTTCTGCTCCTAAAGTAGGAGGGAATTGAACAACATCATGAGACTTGAGTTTTTTTTCTTTGACTACACTATTAAGTGGGTAGAAGCAACATATATCCCGTGCTTCAGAAATAATTGGAAAAGAAATAGTTGTGAACCAATAAAAATTAATATCAAAGAATGCATGCGTTTTTTACACATGTTGTCAAATGCGAGTCTTTTTTAGTCTGAGCCATTTTATGAACTCAGAAGAAATTTAATTCATAATAAATATTATTTCAATTTGTCATGAGTTGAAGTTTGTAATGCATATATAAACTTTGTTCTTGATTGCCTTCCATCTGCCCAATACCGGCTATATTATCAGTAGTGTGTCTGAACATGTGTAATTCGTTAAGTTATCATGAAAGTTTTGAAAGATATTCTATTCATTAGTGGGCTTCTTCATCAATTAATATCGCATAGAAATTCCAAAAGATCTCTATTGCCTATGGGTATAGAATATTTTATTTGAAACATTTCAATTTTTTTTCATTTTTTTCAAAATTATCGATTTTGAAGATCCGATATTTCAAAGATGGAGCAATGAAAAAAAAATACTCTTTTTACCAATTGATATTTCATGATATTTACTACAAAAAAGGTTCTTATCGTTTTTGAATTCGATACTTCCTTTATTTTCTGCAATATTCCTAAAAATGGCAATATTTCTGTTCACTTCCATAGTTGAGAACTGAAATTTTTTTCTCAAAAGATTGAGCGTTCAATTCTGTCAAAATCATATACAACTGAATTTGATAGAGGTAACAACAAGAAAAAATCAGTGATATCACAAATATAAAACATCAATTTTCAAAAATATTTTTTTGTTCTAAATTGATTTTCTTTGTTTTTTCTATGAGTAAAACATTGCTCGAAAGCTTCCAAGACACAATACTGTTAAAAGCACGAGCATTGAATTTCTGGTCTGTATTTGGCATAGAGTGAAACCTCTATCGGTGGAACACCTTCCTACTTTGAACATGAACGTTGTTTTTTATACTCCTGATTGTTATGTTAATTTCTCTTCAATAAACATGTTCACGTTTTTTTCTCTGCTTCCTTTTCATTATTTCTGGTTAATGAACTAAAATTACTGCTTATTTATTTGTTCTAACTGTACGTATTAGGAAAAGCAATGAAATCACAGTATCATTTTAACATTAAATGAAAAAATTCACTTATTCTATGTCCAATAGTTTAAAAGAGAAAAGAGAATATTTTAATGATTATCAAATAAATCAAAATTGGAGTATTAAAACTTGATGAATATATTCTTGGATGCATCGTACAACAACGTTTATCAAATTCACATAAATCGAGACCAAAACAATAATATGAGTCTTTATGAAATCAAGTTAAATAGTTGTTTTTTTTATCAATATTCAATGGAGAGAGATAAACAATACAGAGAGTAGTCTCTGATTACTTCACAAATATTAAAGAAGATTATATTCTAAAGCATGTTTTTCATTTTCTAGTAAAATATATGATATTACCCCATAGATGAACAGTTTACTTCTATCTCTATAAAATTCATTGGTATGCTGTTTCATAGAGAATTGAATAATGGATCGTTTGAAAAAAAAATTTAGTTCAAAATTATGGAAGCAAACAGAAATATTAAGAAAATATTGAAACCGTTATTTCTTCTAGATGAACCAATAAATTTTAATTAATTGTTATCGTAAAAAAAATAAAGTTTTAATGAAAAAATTTAATGATTTTTACTCTCATCCATAAAATATATTTCTTCATTCAAATATAATCGTAAGATTTTATGACTTAATTATTTTTTTTTATCAATTGTTCTATGGAAAATGAAAATATGCTCTTGTCGAATATTTTTCATTTAGTCATATCTCAACAACATACCAGTCTCTTCAATTTTGTCAATAATAGATGGAAATTGATTCCATAGCAATGTGATATCAGCAAGTTCGAGATTTTGTATATTGGTTGTTAGAGTACATATGGTTGGTTGTATCAAAAATTTCGTTAAGAATAAACATGTTAGTGAAAAAATCAACAATGACATATGGAAGGTGATCGTTAGTTTTGTTTTCGTGGTGAATGATTAAAATATAAAGAAAGACGAAGTAAAAAGTGTAATCGAATTGCTTGTTTTTGACTACAAATCTATTGAATAACTTGTATACACACTGTAAAAAAAAAGAACAGAAAGTAAAAGAAAAAAATAATAAATTGAGGATTTCATTCATTTTGATGTGATGCAATTTTTTATGTATCAAATTCTACTGATAAAATAATTATCTTTCTTCTTTTATAAGTCATCACGATCTAGTCATGCTTATATACTAATCAATATAGAATATTACCCAAGAGCAAGAATACTATTATGAAAAACATTATTTTTAATAATTGCTGCTAATACAAATATATTACTAATCTTTTTCAGTAGGAAAGACTGTGAGTGTGGATGCAGTTAAAAAAGAATACTCACACCTGAGACGACAAAAAACGATAATCTACACTGCCGTTTAATATAGTTTGCGATCGTAAATAGTTGTAAATTGATGTTTCGTAAGCGCAATTTTACGACTGTATTTTATCGTGGTTCACATAGTTGATAACGGTCGTCAAACGGTCTAATAATAGAATATCCAGCCGTTTACAATACAGTGAGATACAATCATAAGACTGTGCCTGCCAAACGACGAGAAACCCTCTAAAACGGACGTTTAGGGTTGTAATTTTTTGACCTAGGTATTTAACCACCAATGGCTCTATGCTACGATGTTCTTATGGTTTATGTCATCGTAATGATTTATTTTCCACTCTTTTGTGTATTCAAATTCATTTTTTTTCTTAATATGAAAGCCTTCCTAATTTGTTTGCTACGTTTCAAAAATCAATCGATAGTTTTTATCGATCTATGTTCAACACTGTTTGGCGCGGTTTCTGAAAATGTGTAGTAGACATGCTTCGGTCAAGCTAATATGGGTTCAATCATCCAGCTAATGAAAACTGAGAGAGTTTTTTTTTAATGTTGAATTCATAAACATGAATGTACAAAAAACGGATTAGAATGTGGAGTTTTCAAGTTTTCGAATGCTTTTGATTTTTCATACGTTTTAGAGAATTTTTTATTGATTCTTTATGCTTCTGTAGACTTTACGATAAGACATATTCACCTTTTGTCTTCTTTACCATTGAATCCTCAAACATTCCAACTTGCTATCTTTACTATAGTTATAAATTATCAGCAGTCACGTTTATTTCTCTCATATGTTACAGCCACAAAAATGGCGAATAGTAACGCATCTGGAACTTTAAAAAAAATACTATCCATGTACATCAATCTTTTTGAAGACGCATTCTTACATTTAATAAGGTTGACGTGCGTCATAGTTATGTCATCATAAATTTCACTTCGGTGAATGACAAAAGACAATAATCGATCGTTAGACATGGATCAGAAGGTAAAAAGCATGCGGCAACTTTAGTCTTGTGAAATTCACATATTTTCGAAGAAAATACTCAATGGAAGTTTTTAGTTGAAGTTTCCGGCTCTCCCTCGTCTCTCTATAGCAGAGGACTCCTTTCTCAGAGTTGCTCACCAACGGCAAAATGAGCTGAACGGAATTAACCTATATGGTGTTGACTTTTCTAGAATGTTTCACAAACTTCTTCGAACTTTGAATGACTGGCATACGTTTGTGAAAGTTTGAAATAGTGCAATTTTTTATTTTTCCATAGGTAAAAATTTATATTCAAGATATCAATGATGATGATGATGATGAGTAGTGATGCATTGATTTGCCACAATTTTTATAAGATCAACTTAAAAAGCATGAACTAATCAGGTTATAACTTTGAAAAATAATTAATATCAATGTTTGTAAGCTCATCAAGATATATAATAGTACGCTGAAACCGGCTGCGGTAGATGTAATGGATAATGTACAACAGGCTTGTTTGCCAATTAAATCAATGCTTATAGTAATAAAAATGCTAAAATTTAAAAAGAAACAAGATACGAAAAGGAAAAATGACGAGCGAATAACGATGCGGCAAAATCAAAAAAAGAGTATTCGTAAAAAGAAAGAGAAAAAAAATTTCCGTTCGAGATGCAGAAATAAATAAGAGAGATCATATGTCCGACGATCGATTGCTTTGAAAAAAATTATAGTTTGTGAGATTTTTTACGTTATGTATTTTTGTGTCAGTATAATGAGACGAAAGAACACATGACAGTTTCACATTTCAGTAGCAAACGGGCTGAGTTAACAAGTTCTTTTTTTTCAACGTTATTTCTTCTAGATTTTTTTGATAATTCAAATCATTCACCTTGTTGTTTCGGATAATTCTGCAGGAAAATATGGATTCGCAACCGTCCGACGATCTAAATAAAATATATCAACTTAGTGAAGACATCATGGAATCTGGGGCGCGTATAGCTGTAATAATGTACAATAAACAGAAGAATGGTTCAAAGATTGAAAAGATGCGTAATTACCGTATCGAAAATCTACAAGAGCATATAAACAGGTTGACATTGTTGCGACGTTATGAAATAATGAGAGTTTATTCAGATATCAATCGTAAGAGCATTTGGACACCAGTGCCATCATTATCACCACTTTCACAACCATCAGATGCATCAACTACTCAATTACGATCACCATCACTGTCACCTCAAACAGTTGAATCACATCCAGTGTTACCATCATCATCAATGGAGAACATGGAACAACAAACGATGTCAACAAGAAAAACAGATATTTGAGTAATTTTAAAAAGTTGAAAAAATATCATGAAAAAGAGAAAGAAGTAAATTTTTTCTGCGAATAAAATAGTTTCGAAGATTGATGGAAGAGATACCCTAGTGGAAGTACTCACCTAGAGAGTACTCAAAAAGTACTCACGCTAGAAAATGCCGCGAGTACTCATGAGTACTCGGGACTTTTGAGTACTCGTCAGTCGTCCTCATGATGAGTTTCGAGTATATGAGTACTACACATCCTTACTTTCATGGCAGTGTATTCTGGTTGAGTACTACGATCGGTCATTTCTTATACTTGGTAGCAACTAGACTATTTAAAGTCCGAGTTTGTTGCCCTTTGAGGGCTTCGTAGACTCTGGATAAGTCCGCTTCTCTGCAGCGCCACAGTCACAGAAGGAAATTATCTTGTTAAAATTATGAACTTATCGTCCATAGAAAGTCAGCGCACGATATCTTCTTCGTCCTTACACATTTCATTTTATATATTGAGTCTTTTCAGAAAAAAAGACCACGAGTACTACAATGAGTACTCAGGGTCTTGGCTATGAGTAGATGCGTAGTGGGGGATTCGTCTGAGTACGTATGTGAGTACTCGGTCATTTTACATACTCATGAATTTTTGAGAGTACTCGCTCGAGTTATCTGAGTACTCATGCTGGCAAGTCGTACTCTCTAGATGAGTACATTCACTAGGGTACACCGTCTGAAATCTGTTGCCCTTAATTTAAAAATACAATAACAAATCGTGTATTCATGAAGTATACCAGCAATTCTGTTTTAGAATAAAACCTAATCGACTCACCATAATTAAAAAGAAATCACGAATCGATAGCGAAAAAAAAAACTAAATATAATATTTCTTTCAAATAGTTGAAAATCATCCACAAGCGCATATCAATTCAGTATAACCATCTTGAACAGCAGATGAAAATAAAATATTACAACAAGCTCATACATATTGCTTGAGTTTTTTCAGAGATATTCATATAGATTTTTTTCTCTGAATCTCAGCGACATCTTTCAGTGTTTTATTTTCTTTATTTATGCCATATGTGAAGATGCTAAAATTCTTCTGCAGGATGGGGGTGTGGGTATGTGTCGTGTGTGAATATCGATCTTGTGATCACTCACACCCACACACACTTATACCCTCATAACTGGGCTTATCTGTCAAGACAAAGATCACAAGTTCTATTTTTTAGTCGTCGAGATATGGTCGAGTCGCATTTGATCATGTTCGATTGAAACTTAATTCATCGGTGCATTCGTAGCTCACGCAAATCTTCGATGAACATCCGGGCTTTGACTCTGTTTTTATTCTCCGATCTCGTTCGATATTCAATTTCCATTGTGGAATTTGCTCAATTATTTCTGCTTGAGAATGAATCGTACACAACTGATTGTTTGATGTGCTTGTTCAATCTTTTCATTTGATCGAAATATATATGCAGATCTAATTCTATCCGACAAAATCTCTTTCATTAACACGAGTGAATGACGTGAGAGTCGCTATACTTCGAATCTCACAAAGATCTGTTGTTTTTGTTGTGTCTTCATTTGAAGAAATTGGAAAACAGAAAAAGCAAAATTTTTGCAAGGACACTAAAAAGAAAAATTTGAAACTTCCAGTTGGCAAACGGATCGAATGATCGATTCTTAGTGCTAAATCTATTTTGTTCTTTTTCTCTATTCAAATTATTTTTAGCAACAACATATCTGAAAATGCTTTTCTCTAATCTCCTGTTTTGAGTAAAAGATGGCACTAATTATGAATATCATCATGATGATTTTCTTTTCTCAAAGGCAGAAAAGTGCATTCATTTGTTGAATGGCAGTTCGGCCCACCTGTGGTGTTTTTT